>CM035160.1:97315872-97482431 GCA_020205615.1 Panax quinquefolius | reverse complement strand
AGAAATATCAATCCAAATCTAATTAGAAATCTTCCAAAATCTGCAATAAAACCTTTTTAAGTTGCTGAAAATCCCCGACGAATTTGTTGGGGCGGATTCGTAAGCCTGTGAATTCGCTGGGGTGGATTGAAGAGATGAATTCGTCGGGGCAGATTCATTTACCTTGACGAATTCGTTGGGGGCGAATTCTCATTTCCAATTGCGAAGACTTTTGGTAAAATAGCCATAACTCTCGCATTCGAATTCCGATTGGGACGATTCAAGATGTTCCAAAAAGATAAGGAATAGCTCTACAACTTTCATTCTTTACAAATTGAGAGATTCTAGCTGGATCAATGTAGAAATTGGGCCTCAAGTGATTGTTAGGTAAATGATAATTCCAAACTTTGAGGTTTAACATTTGTTTGGTAAAAAGCTCATAACTTTTGATCCGAAAAGAGTCACAAAACGTGCCACCAATCAAATCGAAGCTTTTGACGAGATCTATAATAAATATAAGTTCCAAGCCAAGAACATACATCTAACTTAATGTTAAAAACCTGTATTCTTCCCTTTTTCACGTTTCAGCTCCAACTCTTCCTGAAATTATTAAGGACCTTAATAAGCTCATATACACATGAAACATGCAATAAAACTAAACATAAAAGAAGCATAATCATAGAATATTATGCACTTCCGATCACACACATGATATTTATTTACTTATGGAAATACTGCTATATCATGGAGATCTACAAAGCAAACATTAGTTGTCACTTCATCTAATCATGATGAAATACTCGCAATCCATGAAGCAAGCCAAGAATATGTGTGGATGAAATCAATGACTCAACATATTTGTGGAACATGTAGTTTATCCTCTAGCAAAGGAACTCCAACAATTCTATATGCATGTATAGCTCAATTAAAGGGAGGATACATCAAAGGAGATAGAATAAAGTACATCTCACCAAAATTCTTATTCACACATGACCTTGATAAGTGAGCTGACATTGATGTTCACCAAATTCATTCAAAAGATAATTTAGCAAATTTATTCACTAAAGCATTACAACTACAATGTTTAAAGTATTGCGACACATATTAAAATGCGACAACTTAATGACTTAAGATAATACATTCATGAGGGAGAGTAAATTTTCTAAAATATGTGTCCTGATTGTATTCTTTTTTCTTCTCTAAGGTTTTTTCCCACTGGATTTTCCTTTGCAATGTTTTAATTAGACAATCCTAAGGTACTAGAAATTATACAAGAATTATGTACTATTTTTCCTTCACTATGATTTTTCCTAGTAAGATTTTAATGAGACATATTCTTAGTACAATAAATATTCAAGGGGAGTGTTATAAATTCATGTATTTATGAATATCCATTGAACTATTATAATTCAATGTATCATTCAAATACATGTATATGTATTTATTATTGTTCATTTCCCCTCCATCTTTGTAAGCCTATAAATAGAGGCATATTGTTTGATGAAGGATAGACTTGAGAATGAAATGAAATAATTTTCTTATTCTCAACAATTTTTCCCTCTTAATTATTTTTTTAGATTATATTTTAGACTAAAAGACAATGTGCACCCCAAAATTTACACCCATGTTAACTTTTGCACCCCAAATTGAAAAAGATGTCTAAGTACACCCTAAACTTCAATTAAACGTAACAGAAAGCACACTTTCGTCAGTTAATCGGTCAAAAATGATCGGCTAAGGCACACGTGTGGATCTGGAGGGGTGTTTAAGTCCTTTCCTTCTTATCTTCTCCAACATTGAGATGAAACAAGCTACTAAAGCTCAAAGTGATTCAGTAGCATACGTGCACCTCGATTAGATTGTAAATCCAAGAAATTTAATCAAGAAAATTAGGGCTCATGGATCGAAATTGTTGGTGCATGAAGAAATCAGAGATGAAGACGGCTTGGAGAAGCTCAAATAATGTCGGTAGAAGATTCCTTGATTGTCCAGATTGGTGGGAAGATGGGCACGGTGGTTGTAATTTCTTCACTTGGGTTGATCCTCTAATGTGTCAGCGTTCAAGGGAAGTAATACCTGGATTAATAAAAAGATTAGAGAATTTGGATGCTTAAATCAAAGCTCTGAAAGATGAACTGAAAGAGTGCATAATTAGGGCAAGGTTTGCAAAGGGTCTGTTGACTGCATCTTGGGTTGTGATTTTCTATTTCATGTTCATCTCAACAAAGGATGAAACACCCCTCCAGACTTGATAACTTGGATTGTAAACTGCAACTTGGCTATGTATGTATTGGTAGTAGTTTGACTAAATATAGCAGCTTTTGTGGGCTATTATTGGGGATGGAATTTATGGGATTGTAATTTCTAGTAATATAGTGGTAGAAATTATGACACTTATGGAATGTAATTATTGGACATCTTTTATGGGAAATTTATTAGTTGTAATCTATGGGCAATTTCTTTGAATGAAGATGATGTAAACCAAGAATTATTGATGTTTTATGAGTGAATTGTTGCAATTTTACAGCTTATTTATGATATATGCTATAAAATGGTTGGTGTACAATTTATGATACCTGGAGCATTTCATAGGCACCATGTATTAATGCACCAACTATACTGCTATAATAGCAAGCCCTGCATTAATGCACAAACCATACTGCTTCATACACTGCAATTGCACAGCTGTTATAATAACCACATAATGGTAAAAAAATGTTCTAATCAAAATGCTCTAAATAAAAATAATTCAATAGAAAACCAAACTGTTATAAATTTCCATGAATTGCTATTGCCATTCAATTAAGTAATTAATTCCTAGTACATTCCACAAATTAGAGGCAATTCAAAATAATTGTCTTAACAAGCCTATTAACAAAATGCATCATACACTACAATTGACAATCCCAGCCACACCTTCTTGGCCCTAGGAAACATACATACATCAATAATTCATAAGCTTAAGATCGGAGTAATTATCTGTAGTAGGCCCCAAAAAAGACCCTAAACTGGATACATAAATCAATAATTCATAAGCTTAGTACCCCAAAAAGGAACAAAAAGATTCCAAAAATCTCAGGTCAACACTGTTTATCTGCAGTAGGCCCTCCACTAGTTGATTTCTTAAACTGGATCTTCTCTCTTTTGGATCTTGTTGCAGCTTCTAGGTCTCTTAGTGTTGTACATTGTTTCCCTTCAATTTGTATTCTTTGGGTTGTAATATATCATCTGAGTTATTTCTTTGGCTACCCTCATAATGGACTCCACCTTGCCACTTTGTAGAACCTCCCGCTTGCTCTTGTTCAACATTCATTCCACTTGGTTGCATTGTAGACTTATGTGTTGCTGTCATTGGTGGAGGTTGAGAAGCTTGAGTATGAGCCTGAGAAGTATTTTGAACCTTTTTAGCCCTCTTAGCCTTTGGAGGAGGTTGAGATGATTTATTTTGTGGAGCCTGTAAAGATTGTGAAATCACATTTGGCTGCTTATTTGATTTCTAAAAATAGACAAACAGAAATGTATTAAACCCAATATAGGATCTTGAAAAAGCACATAAATAAAAACACACGCTTAACTTACTTGAGGACACCTTCTTGAATTGTGACCCCATTCCTTGCAAAATCCACATTTCAATGATGTTCATTTCCTCTTCAAACTTGTACCTTCTAGATTTGATTCTGGAATATCATTACATTTCCTCCTAACAACTTTAGGCCTACCTACAGGAGTATGTTTAACTGGTGGAAAATGTGGCTTAATCCCAGTAGGATCCTACTCAGATCTGTGCCTTATAGGCTCAATGTTGTGACTGTAAACCTTTAGATACATGTCATTGGTTAAACATTCATATACATATGTGTATGGATCATGTCATATTTTGTTAATGCATGACACAACATGAGCACAAGGTATTCCAGACAAGTCCCATCTCGTACAAGTACATGTTTTATTCCCCAAATACACTACAAATTAATAACCCCCAGAAGTCATAGTCACTGTAAACCTCCCACCACCACCTAACCACAATGGCAATCCACCCCCTGCCTGACCTTTCCATTTTTCTAATTTTTTAGCTATTCTAGGGCACACTACACCATTATGTTTCAACATCATTTCTCTCCTTTTAACAATCCTATTCATGCAATATAATTTAAGTCCTTCTAGACACCCTATTACTGGTTTCACTCTAGCCTTAAGAATTTTTCTATTAAATACCTCACAATGGTTATTGATATACATGTCACTTTTGCATATGGTCTGAAAATGAGACCTAATCCACTGAGCAGGTGGCTTAGGAGCTAACCATTCATATGCATTCTTATCTTCCTTTTTAGCACATCTATTGCCTTTTGAAAGACATAAGGATTTGTAGCTTTGGCAGCATTCCAAACTAATTTTCTTAATCCAGAACATTTATGTTATTGCCAAAAGTTCCTATATAAATGCATAACACAATGTATGTGTTCAGCACCTGGGACCACATCTTCTAAAGCATTAATAAAACCCTGGGGACAAAAAAAGTTAATGTTAGGAATAAGCATGTGAATGATATTCCAATTTATATAAGATTTAATTATGATCTTAATAAATGAATATGCAAATATGTCTGCATTGAAATAAGTTGTAAAGTCCTTGAATAGATAATAGGAATATATGTACAATGACTTAGACTGAAATGATTAAATATGTTAGGTTGATTCTACATGAATAAAATAGCTTTGTAAAGTCCTTAAAAAGAATATGATGTACAAGGACTATATATATATATATATATATATATATATATATATAAAGATAAAGCTTGTTAGGTTGATCGTATATGATGTAATAGATAGGCCTGCCTGATCGTTGAATATTGCAACAGTCTTCGTAGTCTTGCAGGTGAAACAAAGAATTCAAAGACTATCAAGGCAGAATTGTAGTCTGTTGAGCCAGCCGAGGGATTGCAGAAACCAAGGCAGAATCGTAGAGTATCGAGAAAGTGGCTATAGATCGTAGTCTCCTTGGAGGGCCTCACTTAGAATTGTAGAGTTGGTCCAAGCACCTGCCAAGCCAAGTCAAGAATCGTAGACCACACTTGAAGTCGTAGAGTCTACTGATCATACAAAAGACAGAAATCATAGTCGAGCTAGATCAGACAAGAACAAAAACAAGTGTTAAAACAGAAATCATAGTCTGATGTATAATCTGTTCTCGGAGTCGTAGTGTCTGCAGAACCAAAACTAGATCATAGTCTGCAGAACAAAGTCTTTGACAAAGCCTATCAGTGATCACAACGCCAAGGACGAATCATAGTGTTAACATGATTCTCAACACATGAGCACTCCCAAAGCATCCAAAGAATGAAGCCTCTGATCAGAACTATAAAAGATGCAATCTACCTGAAAGAAGCAATAGAGCATTCACCTAATGGCTTGCAAGCAAACAGAAGATCGAAGCACCAATTCAGTCAGCATCCTGATTGAGTAGTGAAGCCATTTAAGGGAAGTCTTCCACAAGTAATAGTAAGAAGACTTCAGATGATGTGACTGACTAAAGGAAGTCAGTAATACAGTAGCTGTCATGATAAAAAAAAGATGACTATTTTGGGTATGCCTATGATCGTAGTGCTTGCCAGATTAGAAGTAGGAACTGATAAGGTCTATAACAAAGATACTGGCCAACTTATACAAAAAAGACAAAGAAGATTAAGCATGGGTCAGACCATTGATAATATGTGAACGAGAGATCACAAAGATAAATAGAGCTGAGCATGACCAATCTGATGAGTCATTAAGTTAAGGAGGGCCAAAGCATTCAAAACAAGTTATCAGTACCTAATGCAAGTCAAGGCAAGCAGAAGTGGTAAAGCACTGCACGAATGAAGAAAGAGAAGTTCTGCATTGCAAATTCAGAGAACACTCCCAAAATCGTAGAGTTTAGTCATCTGCATCAGAATCGTAGAGTTTAGTCATCTAAGTATTGAAGCCTTGACAACGTCTCAATACAAAGACTGGCATTCGAACGTTGGGTATTGAAATCATCGATGCAGAAGGACAACTCCTGATGTTCTGATCGAGGAATCAGAAAGAATAAATAAAGGTGACTACCAGCCTGACACGTTAAAGTGACATTTCTGATGTGGTAGGTGAAATAGTAGACTGCAGTGTCGGAAAAGTGAAAAAGGTGTTGTCATGTCACATCTGCAGTCTGCACCAAATTATTCAAAATCTGCGAATCAATTCAAATAACTTCCAACAGCTATAATCTAATGGGAAGCTTATGAAAGGCTATTTAACAAGTAAAGTTCAAAAGAAGAAAGGGTTGGTTGTTGTTAAGTTGTTGACTCTACGAGTTCGACAGAGCCAAATCAGAATAAGTCTCAGTGGCAATGAGACTATGAAAGTAGAAGTGAAGCAAGATAAGATAAGTGTTTTAACAGAAAAAGGCTTCACTCAACAACTATGAGAATGCCATTGAAAATGGGAGCTAAGCTGAGAGCCAAGAAGACCAAGAAAATAGCTTTCAAAAGATTGGCAAATCAGAGAGGAGATTCAAAGAGCCAGTCTATAAGTCACCAAGAACCATTGAGAGCTGAAGAAGAACAGATACACAACCAAATATGTATACAAGTCAACCAAGCTTCGAGGAATGCTAAATGCCAGACTAAGTCTACCAAAGATGCAAGGACTTAGCAAACCTCATGTTGTGAAGGAGTGCAAGCTGAGATCAGATAAGGACCAACCACAAGATCAGCTGCACCAAGGAAGGAGTGGCAAACCGCTAAGTACTCAAAGAAATCAAGCTTCATGAACAACTTAGAAGTCTGTCCAATGGTGATCCAGTCTCTATGCAGAATCCAAAGGAGATCACAACAAGATGTTAAGTATCAAAGATGAACAAGCTTAAAGTCATCTTAGCAGCTCAGCACCACCAATAACAACAATAAGAAGCCAGGGCCTGAAGGGTCCTTGTCCAAGGGACTAAACTGAGTTCCAAGGCTGCATGCCTTGAAGAGTTCTTAGTGAACTGAAGTTCCAAGTCTGCTGGACTTGAAGATTTCTTAGTGAACTAGAGTTCTAAGGTTGCTGGTCTTGAAGGAATCTTAGTGATTCATAGATGTAAAGACTTCCTTAGTGGAATCCCTGCTTGTTGAAGAAGAAGAGTGGATTAGGAGCTTCAGTCTCTAAACCACTTAAAATCCCTTGTGTCTTTTACATACTGCCATTTACATTATGAATCTATAACTGCTATTAACATGATAACTACTTACATCTAAACTAACTCTAGAAAAATGGTCAACACAACATCTATGAAGGGGAACCTTAACTTATTCTGCTGCGTTTGAAATAATTCTTAAGTTTGTCATCTTCTATTTACTTAGCAATGTAAACTAAAATGGAAAACATTTTTGAAATCAAAAAGGATCTATTCAACCCCCCTTCTAGATCTATTGTGTGCCCTCTGGGAACTAACAATTGGTATTAGAGCAGGTTCTCATACCACATTCTAAAAGTGAATGCTTTGAGTCTGATCCTAGGCATAAACCATGTTCTAAACTTAGTTTAGTAGTAAGTCGTTTGTAACTACTGATGAGCTCACACATTGGAAATTATGCGTACAGGTAAAAGTGCACATTCACCTGAAGCTGCTCAGATTGGTCCTTGTTCCAAATTAATGCTGCAACAAGACCAATCCATCTCCCAAGAAAATTAGCAGTCTACAGACTAGTGATGGGAAGTCAAGAAGGGAATCAAAAACAAAGATTCTATCATCCAGTGTTCTAAAAGATGAAAGGCCTATACATGCAATGAAATGTCTATCTAAAGAAGAAAAGAAAATTTCTTTCAATATGTACTTGGCTAATCAATTGGATCTGAACATTGACTCAAGATTATCAAAGAACTAAAGCTACCAAGACTTTCCCATGATGTCAACTCCAAGACGATGCCTGATTGATTTAAGGTTAAATGGAGCAACAAGCTATCAGCAATGAATATAAAGATTTGCACATCAATGCCTAAGAATAGTCTAGCAAGACAAATGACTGTCAAGTAACTGACAGTGTAAAGGTACAGTTCTTCATTAACATATACAGGAACATTATGCTGCATCACCTTATGTACTACTACAATACTCTATCAAGAAACCATACTCTTTCTAAAAAAGGGAAGAGAGAGTACATTAAGGTTGGAAACTTAATTGTCAACAAAATCTCTCTCCACCCAAAGTTTAGGTTGAAGATAGCATCTTGAAAGAAATATGGAGTGTGTTGTAAGTTAATTTAAATCAAACTAAGCTTAAGTGGATTAACTCTTGCTAAAGGATTGGTATATATGCATATATATATATATATATATATATATATATATATATATATATACAAAACCAATGTTCTATGTTCTTGATAAAATATAGAGTATGATTAACGCTAGAGGAGTATCTTGAAGATTCTTAGAAACTGATCATCTCCATGAATCAACCAGATGCAAATAAGCAATAAAGTTGATTCCTACTCTGAAAACATTCAAGATCTGTGAACACAACCAAGCAAAGAGTGAAACAGTAAAAAAAAAAAGAATGTCCTATCAAAATACTTAATCATTCACACACTCATCATCATGCATCATAAATATCATATCTAAATCTGATATATGCATAAATATGATTGTTGATGTTAATGTAATGTAAATTCAAGCATATGAGGAATTGAGATTTTGAGAAAACTAATCCAATAGGACCCAAACAATCAGGGGTATCAAAAATAGAAATTTACCTAACCTACAAGTACTTGGTCTATATGATCACACACGGAATATCCTAGAAGTTTGAATGATAGAACCTACATCCGTAGTGACTGATAAGCAAATTGTGGAGTGATCGGTTCGAAAGTACTCTACGAATCCAATGAAACTGATTTAATCATAAAAATACCAGATCGGTTCAGAAGATTCCAGCTAGAAGGAGAAGTACAAAAGTGACCTTGTAAGGATCATCATCGAATTCCCCAAAATTAGGTATACATCACCCATCTACTCACCCATTTCGGTCTTGTCGCCTCGGATTATCTAAACACATCTCCCAAAGGTAAAACTCTGTGTAATTTACAAATACAAAACTCTACTAATACTCAATCTGAGATTCCTCATGATTAACATTCCAATCATAGGTATAAGCAATACTCTATGATTGCAAAACATAAAGTGACATGTGAGTTTGAATACAATTATTGTCTACTAGAGATTATACAAAAAACTCAAAAGGAGTCCTCATTACAATTATTAACACACTATTTCACGTAATAGTGAGGACTACTAATGTTATCCTCCTGACCGCTCACTCCGCTCCTCGACTAGTCCCCTCGCTATGTTCTCATTTCCTCAAGAGAACAAAGAAAGAAAGGGTGAGCTCAACTAGCCCAATAAGAAATATTATGACTAAGATAATGCGTAATAAATTATCGTTAGCCTTCAACAAAGTGTTAAACTGATAAAATATAACAACATCAAGTTTAACTGCAACGGATCAAGCAATCCATTAAAAGAGTCAAGTAGAGAATAGAATCTACTATCTTTAATGATTTAAAAATTTTTTCATCACTTTTATCGCTGAGACTCAAATTTTTAATAAATAATCCACATCATCCCCGCACTACTACCCAAGGATATTCATTAGGTCACGACCACAAATTCCATGACTACGGCCAAGGATATTTGTGTATTCATCAATGGTCATGATCATGCCAACAACCTGGCCCATCAATGCACTACGGCCAATGAGGACTTTTACCACATCATTTGTAACATTACTACCATGATTACAATCAATAATCCTCGGTCATAATCATACCAAGTCCATCCATGCTTTACAGTGCCACGTATGACTTTCAAAAAAATATAAACATGAGGATGATGACAATGATATAAGAATTCAATAAAACAAGTTCAAGAATTAAGTTATTCAGAACTAATAACGCCCAAATTGTCAACATGATATCGCTTTGTAGAGTAAAATTCAAGATTTCTCGTAAGAATATTTCCATGAAAAATACTCGGATGAAGCGTAAATATCAAGGATATTCCACTAATTTCATGGAGTATAGAAGTCAAAATTTTAACCAACCGAGAATAATAAGGAATGGAATAACAATGTAAATCACCATGCATGCAGATTTCAGATAGCAAAAGTTATTCCAATGTAATAATAATAATGGAACCAGTCGTGAAAAATCACAATCGGCATGATGTTCCAACAGAATAATAAAGAATGGAATAATAAAGATGGAACCCAGTCCTGCGTAAAAAAGCATGCATGTGATGTTCCAAATGTAAAATAAAGATGAATAATAAAAACAAAACCAGTCCCACATATAAGATGCATGTGATGTTCCAACGGAATAATAAAGATGTAATAATAGAAGAATGTCACCACGATATAGGTATTCCACGATACAAAGTTATTCCAATGTAATAATAAAGAAATGGAATAATGTAAGTTCTCTTCTCAAATACAAAAGAATAATATCCTCACCGTAAAAAAGAAACCGAATATAAAAGTAGTTAAGTAGCGTAATACTTTTCTTCTATCTCTATAGTCTCTCTCTATAGTTTCTCTCTCTCTGTAGTTCAAAGAATTCGTAAGAAAATAATGAAGGAATGAGCTTCTATTTATAGGAAAATGGAATGCATAAGAACTAATCCATGAACGGTCCGTATTGATTTACTTTAATCTGACTATCCATAATTAAAGTAAAAAAATCTTTTAAATAAAATATAATATATTCTATTTATAATCTAATAAAATGAATAACTTTATAAAAGATTTTACTATGCAAACACTATACAGTGCACTATGCAAATACTATGCATAATAAAATATAATATATTCTAATTATTGTCTAATAAAATGTATAACTTTATAAAAGTATTCTGCTTTTATATAAAAAGATTTTACTATGCAAAACACTATGTAGTATACTATGCAACACTATGCATAATAGAATATAATATATTCTATTTATAGAATAACTTTATAAAAGTATTCTATTTTATATAAAAGATTTTTGTATTATTACATTAATAATACCAATAAAACCGAGTGACTTATCACGTAAGCATCAATAATTAATACCGTACTACTACTATGCAACCATGCCAGACATCGTATTTTTAACACCGGGTGTTTCAACAGCTAATCTGTAAAACTTCCGCCATTATTTTCATATAAAGTATTTTTGTCGCTTTCTCAATCCGACAATAATAATTCCGCTAGGGAGTCCACCAATGATTGTGTCATCGCATTTAATATTTCCTGTTAAAACGAATATTCCCCACCAATCGAATATTATATAACAACTTGCATACTTTGCAAAATTTATAAATATTACCCACAACTATAACATTATATCAATTTTACTCCATAATATTCAAAATAATATTTATAGAAAATTCATCTTTATTCAAAAGTCAGGGGTTTACAATCTCCCTTCTTATGAAATTTCTCCCTCAAAATTAGGGTACGAACCTTGTATATCAAGAGGTAAGGATACCTTGATTTCATTTCGATTCTAACTCCCAAGTCATTTCCTCAACATCGTGATTTCTCCACAAAACTTTGACTTGAGGTATAACCTCGAGCGTAGAATATGTTCCTTCTTATCCAAGATTTGAACAGAACCTCTTCATACGCCAAATCTTCCGCTATTTCGTCCCGCTTCAAACTCAATAATGTGGTTCGGTCTTCCACATATTTACGTAGCATGGATATATGAAAACGCTATGAACACGAGACATACTTCAGCAGTAAAGCGAGTCTATAGCCACGCCCCTACTCGATCGAGGATTAAAATGGGTCGATAAATCGAGGATCGAGCTTTCCTCTTTTCCAAATCTCGTAACTCCTTTCCATGGAGCAACACGTAACAACACATGATCTCCTATATCGAATTCCACATCCTTTCGATGAAGATCAAGATAACTCTTTTCTTCGATCTTGTGAGGTTTTTATACGTTGTCGGATCGCTTAATCTTTTCTCGTAGTCATACGTATCAACTCCGGCCCCAACAACGTTGCTTCACCCACCTCATCCCAAAGATACCGAGAACGACACTTTCTTCCATACAACGCTCAATGGAGCCATGCCAATACTTGCTGATAACCGTTGTTGAGGAAAACTCCACCAATGGTAAGAACTTGTCCCAACTTCCTTGAAATCAAGGACATAGAGTCTTAATAGATCTTCAAGAGTTTGAATAGTCCTCTCCGATCGTCCGTCCGCTCTCGAGGATGATATGCCGAAGCTAAATCAGAATCTGCGCTCATAGCTTTCTCGCAAACTAACCCAAAATCGTGAAGTGAATCTTGGATCTCGATCGTAAACTATGGATACCGGCATACCATGCGCCTTACAATCTCTTTTATGTACATACGAGCAAGACGCTCAAGTGTATAAGTTTCTCAGACGATTGTAAGAAATGAGCAGACTTGGTCAATCTATCAACAATGACCCAAATCGCATCTATACCTTGAGAAACTTTAGGAAGACCAAGAACGAAATCCATGGTAATGTGCTCCCACTTCCATTCTAGAATTTCAAGTGGTTGCAATGGACCTTTTGGTACTTAATGCTCCGCCGACTCGCTGACATCGTTAGACACCTTGAGATAAACAACGCTATATCTCTCTTTCTTCATATTGCCCCACCAAAATGTATGTCGAAGATCATGATACATTTTGGTACTCCTGTGATGGATTGCAAATGGTGTGTTATGCGCTCCATCATGATTTTATACTTTAAATCGTGGTCGTTAGAACACAAAGTCCGGAGTTGACTCAAGTATTCCTTCTTCATCGATTCTTGCTTCCTAAGATCGCACCTTCTTGCACTTTCTTCCTCATACGCATCACTCCGGATCTCAGAATTTGAGCAGCAACTTTAATTTTATCAATTAAAGTTCTGGTTCTACTCAGATATTCGCCATCATCACGCGGGTCCCTGGAGTCTTTATCTCTAACTCCATCCTTTGCAAGTCATACAAAATGGGCCTTTGCGTTGACAATATTGCACTCGTACCCGCATATGATCTTCTACTCAATGCGTCAGCTACCACGTTCGCTTTTCCAGGATGGTATGATCATAATCTTTCAACAGTTCAAGCCAACGTCGTTGTCGCATGTTGAGTTCCTTTTGAGTGAAGAAATATTTGAGGCTTTTATGATCCGTAAAGATCTCCACTTTCTCCCCATACAAGTAATGCCTCCAAATTTTAAGTGCGAAGACAACAGCTGCTAACTCTAGGTCATGAGTAGGATAATTCCTCTCATATTCTTTGAGTTGTCGTGAGGCATAGGCTATGACTTTCCCATGTTGCATGAGAACACATCCTAACCCTTTGCCCGAAGCATCACTGTAGATGACAAATCCTCCAAACCAGATGGTATTATCGTAACAAAATTTAAATGAGTCTCCTCTCGAGTTCTTGAAAACTCTTCTCACATTCCTCGCCCCAACCAAACTTTGTATCTTCCGAGTCACCGAAGTTAGTGGAGTAGCGATTCGAGAAAACCCTTCTACGAATCTCCGATAATAACCAAATAAACCGAGAAAGCTACGATTTCGGCCATCGATTTAGGTTGCTCCCATCTTTGAATAGCTTCAATCTTTGTCCGGGTCAATAGATATTCCATAACTTGATACCACGTGCCCAAGGAATGCTACTTTCTCAAGCCGTAACTCGTGATTCTTCAACTTGGCATAAAGCTTGTATTCACGGCTTTTTTGAGTATCACCTTTCAAGTGTTCCTCATGATCTTCACGGCTTTTGAATAAATAAGGATGTCATCAATAAAGACGACCACAAAGTGATCCAAATATTCCTCAATACTCGGTTCATCATATCCATGAAGGCAAAGAGGAGCATTAGTCAATCCAAAGGACATGACTAGGAATTCATAATGCCCGCATCGAAGTTCTCAAAGCCGCCTTTGAATGTCATCGATTCTAATCTTCAATCGTTGATATCCTAACGAAGATCAATCTTTGAAAAGAATTTGCTCCTTGCAATCGGGTCAAACAGTCATCAATACGTGGTAAATGGGTACCTATTTTTGATGGTGACATGATTCAACTCCCGATAATCAATACAAAGTCGCATACTCCCATCTTTCTTCTTCACGAATAGTAATAGAGCACCCCAAGGAGAAGTACTAGGACTTAATAAAGCCAATGTCTAACAATTCTCGCAGCTTAAAGTCTTTAACTCTTGAAGTTCAATAGAGCCATTCGATATGGGGCTTTAGAAATGGGTTTTGTAACGGGTTCAAGGTCGATACAAAATTCAATTTCACGCCTGGGGTAGGCCAGAAGTTCTTCAGTGAATACGCCAGAAATTCATTAACAATAGAAATATTATTCAAAACCGACGATTTTTGTTTAGATCGTGATATGAGCTAAGAAAGCTTGACATCCATTTTTTAATAAACGAATAGCTTTATGGCTTGAGATGATAGTGATTGATTTTAATGGTTTGGTTGCTTGAATTCGCATAATAGGTCGATTAGGAATATGAAAGCTAACAACCTTACGAAAACAATCAATTTTTGCATGATGAGTAGTTAACCAATCAATCCCTAGAATCACATCAAATGCAAGTATTTTCAAAGAAATAAGATCGACAGTAATGTGTGTGTACCAACTTGAATCAAACAAGACTTATAAACCGTGGGATGTAATGAAGGTTTCTCCCAACGGGTTTCAACAGATAAATCAAAATCCAATCTCTCCGAGTCAAATTTAAACGCTGAGCGCAAGTAGAGAAATGAAAGAGTGGTTAGAACCGGTATCAAATAAAGTATAAACTTCGCTAGAGTTTATGATTAGCTTACCCGTGATGACCTCGTTCGTTTCCTTGCTTTCGGGAGGTCACGACAAATGCTCTCCTCGCACCACCGGCTTTGACTTTTCTCTCGACTACCTTTGCCTCCATCCTAGCCGAACTTGTCTTCTGTGAACGACAAAATCGGCCAGGTGACCTTCTTCCACAATTATAACACGCTTTGATGGCATCGCGCAATTTGACCGATGTGTCCCTCCCTCCGCATTTGAAGCATATGATAGTGGTCTTTCTCCTTCCTTAACAACGGTGTCAGGGTGCCGACGCCTTTCCATCATCATTGAATCTCCTCTTCTTGAAATGTCCATTCTTATTTTTTTCGCCCCGATTACCACCGGTGGTTACCATTTCGCCCGTTGATTCCTCCACGCTTGTTGTCACCGCTCGATGATCGCTTCACCGGTATTATCATTTTGCCGTACCGCTTCTTTTTTGCGCACTGACTCGCTATCGCGCTCCACCAATCGAGCCCTATTTACAACATCCTAATACAAACACGCTTTATGAGAAATAAGATGTCGACGATTCCCGCTTCAAACCTCTTAAAAACATTCGCCATTCTCTCTCTTCATTATCCACCAAGTGGGACGAAACCGGGATAACTCCGCAAATTTTGCCTCAGATCATGACACTGGCCATATTGTTTTGCTCCAATTTGATAAACTCCACCTCCTTCATGTGACGTAATACTTTCGAAAAGTATTTGTCGTTGAATGCTCTTGAAACTTCTCCCAAGACATCTTCAAGACGCAGTCGAGTACGCTTTTATCGATTCCCACCAAGAATCAGCCTCTCCGCAAGCAACATAAAGGCGCAAAAGGGAACCTTTTGCTCCTGAGCATCCCAAGACATCAAATATTTTGGTGATCTGCTTTATCCATGCTTCCGCCATAAGTGGTTTTGGCTCTCCTTAAACTCCTGTGGTCCCACTCCTTGAACTGCTTAGCGGGACCGCCCGAGAGTTTCCAAAGTGTTTCCACCTACATTTTGGACAGAGCCGCCTCTCGCTTCGATGTTGTACATGAATTGCATAAAGCCTCCGAACAATCCATCATTCATCATTTGGTCAAGTTGTTGTTGTTTGCATGAGGATTGTCGCCTTTGCCTCGATGCACATTCCCCGATTATTGATATGTGGAGACTCAACTACCTCTTGTGCTCCATTGCTATTCTCAACATTCTCTGATGTCATTTTCAGACATCGCCACAAAACAAAGGTTAATTAACATGTAATATATTATCCCTAAACTTTAAACCAACCAATTAAATACCAAATAAACTTAGGTAGGTCATACTAGCGAAGGAATTCCCGCCTCTCCCTCCTAGTTCTATTCTCACATCTTAGCCAGGATCATATCCCTAAGCTTTGATACCAACCGTGACGCCCCCAAAATTAGGTATACATCACCCATCTTGGATCGCCGATACATGGTACAAAAAATTCAAATACAACTTACTAATACAACTATCGTATAATACGACGAAAAAATATAACTGTGAGTTTGAATACAATTATTGTCTACTAGAGATTATACAAACTCAAAAGGAGTCCTCATTACAATTATTAACACACTATTTCACGTAATAGTGAGGACTACTAATGCTATCCTCCTCGACCATCACCCGCTCCCCGACTAGTCCCTCGCTATGTTCTCATTTCTCAAGAGAACAAAGAAAAGAAAGGGTGAGCTCAACTAGCCCAAGAAGAAATATTACGACTAAGATAATGCAAAATAAATTATCGTTAGCCTTCAACAAAGTTGTTAAACCGATAAAATATAACAACATCAAGTTTAACTGCAATGATCAAGCAATCCATTAAAAGAGTCAAGTAGAGAATAGAATCTACTATCTTTTATGATTTAAAAAGTTTTTCATCACTTTTATCACGAGACTCAAATTTTAATAAATAATCCACATCATCCCCGCACTACTACCAAGGATATTCATTAGGTCACGACCACAAATTCCATGCACTACGGGCAAGGATATTTGTGTATTCATCAATGGTCATGATCATGCCAACAACTGTCCATCAATGCACTACGGGCCAATGAGGACTTTTTACACATCATTTGTAACATTACAGTCATGATTACACCGAATAATCCCTGGTCATAATCATACCAAGTCCATACATGCTTTACAGACCACAGATGACTTTCAAAAAAATATAAACATGAGGATGATGACAATGATATAAGAATTCAATAAAACAAGTTCAAGAATTAAGTTATTCAGAACTAATAAACGCCCAAATTGTCAACATGATATCGCTTTGTAGAGTAAAATTCAAGATTTCTCGTAAGAATATTTCCATGAAAAATATCGATGAAGCGCAAATATCAAGGATATTCCACTAATTTCATGGAGTATAGAAGTCAAAATTTTAACCAACCGAGAATAATAAGGAATGGAATAACAATGTAAATCACCATGCATGCGATTGCAGATAAAGCAAAAGTTATTCCAACAGTATAATAATAATGGAACCAGTCGTGTGAAAATCACACCGACAGTGATGTTCCAAATGTAATAATAAAGAATGAAATAATAAAGATTTAAACCAGTCCCACGTAAAGCACGCATAAGATGTTCCAACGAAAAATAAAGACAGAATAATAAAAAAATGGAACCAGTCCTACAGATAAAGATGCATGTGATGTTCCAACTAATAATAAAGATGTAATAATAAAGAATGTCACCACGTATAGGTATTCCATGATACAAAGTTATTCCAATGTAATAATAAAGAAATGGAATAATGTAAGTTCTCTTCTCAAATACAAAAGAATAATATCCCTTACCGTAAAAGAAAAACTAAATATAAAAGTAGTTAAGTAGCGTAATACTTTTCTTCTATCTCTATATAGTCTCTCTCTATAGTTTCTCTCTAGAGTTCAAAGAATTCGTAAGAAAATAATGAAGGAAATGAGCTTTTATTTATAGGAAAATGGAATGCATAGTAACTAATCCATGAACGGTCCAGATTAATTTACTTTAATCTGACGGTCCATAATTAAAGCAAAATATTTTAAATAAAATATAATATATTCTATTTATAATCTAATAAAATGAATAACTTTATAAAAGATTTTACTATGCAAACACTATGCAGCAATTATGCAAATACTATGCATAATAAAATATAATATATTCTAATTATTGTCTAATAAAATGTATAACTTTATAAAAGTATTCTATTTTATATAAAAAGATTTTACTATGCAAAACACTATGCGCATACTACGCAACACTATGCATAATAGAATATAATATATTCTATTTATAGAATAACTTTATAAAAGTATTCTGCTTTTATATAAAAAGATTTTCTATATTATTACATTAATAATACCAATAAAAACCGAGTGACTTATCACGTAAGCATCAATAATTAATACCGTATGCTACTACGCAACCACGCCAGACATCGCATTTCTTTTAACACCGGTGTTTCAATAGTTAACTAGTAAAACTTCCGCCGTTATTTTCATATAAAGTATTTTTGTCATTTTCTCAATCCGACAATAATTCCGCTAGGGGGTCACCAATGATTGTGCCATTGTATTTAATATTCCCTCGTTAAAATGAATATTCCCCACCAATCGAATATTATATAACAACTTATGTATTTTGCAAAAATTTATAAATATTACCCACAACTATAACATTATATCAATTTTACTCCATAATATTCAAAAATAATATTTATAGAAAATTCATCTTTATTCAAAAGTTGGGGTTTTACAGCCCTTCCCGAGCTACCTTAATAACCCGTAAGAATGCAAAGTCGAGCTCATCACAAGAACCATGGCAGACAATAATCGTAGAGTATGATCAGCAGTAAACTCAAGAATCGTAGAGCAACCTCGACGATCGTAGTCTTCCCAAAGGATACACTATCTTAGGGGGAGCTAAGGGCAGATCAGTATTTTCCACACTATTTAAAATCATGGAGCCCGGCAGAACTCGACACGTGTCCCACTATGCAGATCGTGTGGAGGGAAGTTAAAATACAGTTTGAAAAGGCATTTTGAAAATCCACCTTAGAATTTCTATGCTCGAACTCTCTTGGGGCGCATCAGTGGTTGAGCCATGCAACTCCAAGATGGGGATTAGTGACAAATCACTCACTAAAGCACTCTCAGAAGATGATTGTTGAGTTGACAAAGAAAATAGTAGAGTCCATAGCTATCTCATCAAGTTATTCTACGTACTGAAGAAGTCAACAGTCAGCCTACGTCAGTAATGCTTATTTTCTTAAAAGAAAAATCAAAATTGAAAAACTAATCAGTTTATAGGGAGTTATAGTTTCTTACTGGGCATCGTGCAACCGATGTTTTTTTGACACATCATAGCTTATGCAGTGTTAGAAAGAACTGTCATAAAGACAAATTCAAAATCTCCAAACAGTTATCAAAAGCTATCGACTTTCTCTCCCTCCCTTTTTCAAACCCTAAAATCCTCTTCAAGACCAAAATCCATCAAACCTCGAGCTTTGCCCAAATCACAATCAACTATCCCTCATAAGATTCCTGAAATTAATTACCCATATACTTTGAACCCTTAAAATGGAAGAGTGGCGTGTTATAACTCGAATCCAACTTGGCTTCAAGAAGTTTGAAGGATCAGAAAAGAAGTTCAAGGATATACTTAAGCTTGTAAAGAATGCTGGGTTTTCTGAGTGCTTGGAAGCTAACACTCCAATCTATACCGATCTAGTGAAGCAATTTTATTTAAATGCAATGGTAGACACTAGGCTTCTATCCACAAAGGTCAAAGGAGTAAGCATGAAGATAAAATCATCAGACATCAACCAATGTCTAGGGTTTCCTGACCAAGGTCTGATAAACCTCGTGGAAGTTGACATTGAAGAAGGCAAGAAGTTAATGCGCTACAGAAGGAATGTAAATCTGAAAGACATAAAGAAGAAAGAGTTTCCTAAGGAGTTTGAATTCCTAGCTGAGATTGCTGGAAAATGTATCTTATGCAAAGATACTACACATGATACTGTTAGTGATCTGTAACTGAGAATCATGACTGCAATAGTCATAAAAGTGCAGATGAACTTCGGAGCTCTTCTAATTGATTGGTTGTCCAATTAGCTAGAAAAAGCTGAGATGAAGAAGTCTACAGATAAACCCCTTATAAAGGTTTTTCATGGAAGACTCTTGAGCATTATACTAAAGAAGAAACTAAAAAGTAAGATAAGGGATGATGAGGGAGAACCACTAAATGTTCATAAAGTGATGTCCCCACAGCTGTTTGAAAACTCGAAGAAAAATCCAATGGAAATAAAAGGCTAATGACATCTGGCAGTAGCAACAAAGTCTCTACAAAGAAGAGGAAGGCAAAAGAAATGGAAAGTAAGTTGTCTCAATCTGATGACTCTGTACCTGTAGCAGCCACTCCAGTAAAGAAGAAAGCTAAGATTGTGAAGAAGTCTACAGAGGTTCCACCAAGCAGTCTCTCCACTAATAAAAAGAGACGTGGAGCAGGAAAGGAAAAAGCATCAATTGCAGCACCCCAAAAAAGAAGAAAGAGTAACTGATTGCTTCAAAGAACTAATCAAAAGAAAGAAGGAGTCTAAGTATTGTTGATCGATTTCACAATCAATATATGCGTGCAAGTATACACGGTCAACAAGTAATAAAGTGATAAAAAAAGTATTGTTCCCATGATGAATTATTTAATAAAAATCACCAAGTATTAGTTCTTAACCAAACTAATTTTATTTAAACAATCGATTTAATGTTGTGAATTAAAATATATAATTAAACTACTACTACTACCACTAGTTAAAAATCAGGTTATGGAGATTTAAGATCACAACTTCACTTATTGTTTTACTTAAATTAAAATACTTCTTATTAATTCTGCCCATTATTCTAGATTGTTAATCAGGGACTTATTAGTATTTATAACCACCTTTCGATGCATCACAAATATATTAATCCAAATCTACAGTTGATAGAATTGAATCAAACACCCTAATTAACTAATTCACTATATTCCTATGCGAATTATAATTAAAAAGGATTTAAAGCACAGGTTCCCTATCAGATTACATACGACGTAAATATATATCCCTATCCTAAACACAAATCATGATTTCTAACACCATGCAGAAAACACAATCACATGCTATTATGATCAGATCTAAATCTATACTTCATTTCCCAAATCCATATAGATTATCATGGTAATTGTTAGCTAGACAATTTAACAATTATGAACAAATCATAGTAGACAATCCCTAGAATATATCACAATAATTAATAAAGAAACATACTAAACTAAGCTACGCAATAAGATCCGTTGCAATCTTAAACAAGAATTTAGCTCATAATCGTTGAATTAAAATCAAGAATCCACAACTGAATAGACATTAAAAGACAAGAATAGAAGTAAAGGAAAGAATGAAATATGTTGTCTGCAAATATGATGTTCCCCTCTTGCTCCTGCTCTTGATATTCAATGATCTCCAAGTTGCTTCAATCTCCAACAATCCAATATAAACTAGGGTTTATGTTATAATCTAAAGGAGGGCTTAATCTAATCTAATCTATGTAATCTCCCTTTATTTTATGCCTTACATCATATATTTATAGGTTACAAGTCTAATTTTTAGCTTAGGAACAAACCTAATCCAATTTGGAGTCAAAAAGTGTCAAATTCGACCCAAAACGCGTCCAAACTTGATTAGGCCCTTGCCCAGCACCCCAGCACTATTCACGACGCTGCACAACTACCTCTTAGTGCCCCGACGCTGGGAATAAGCTTGAAATGGGCGCCCCGGCGCTGGCCTCTTTTCTGAAATTCTTTTTCTCCGACGTCCTTTACAAAAATGGCCATAACTTCTTCTTACAAACTCCAATTTCGATGATTCAAGAAGTTCTAAAAAGAGGAAACGTAGATCTACAACTTTTATTCTTTGAGTTTTTCGAAATAAGGACCGAAGCATTACTGAAATTGGCTTTGAAGTGGCTGATATGTAAATGGCAAGCCAAAAATGCGAATCTAGCAACCCCGAACGTCGATCCAAGTCACTTTTGTCTGAATTCCTACAAAACAACGTAAAACATGCATGAATAGACACAAACACTTCAAAACTTCAAAAAGACTAAGCTCAAACTCATTCAATTCATGGGTATAAAACTCACTCATCAAATATCCCTAAACTTAAACCTTTGCTTGTCCTCAAGCAAAAACACAAAAGAACTAAAAATAAAGAACCTAACTTGTGACGCCCCCAAAATAGATATACATCACCTATTGTGAGTCGCCAAATACATGGTACTGAATACAAATACAACCTTAAATATACAACATGAGATGTGAGTTTTAATACAAATATTTTCTTCTAGACAGTATTCAAACTCAAAATAAGTCATCAATACATTTATTATCACACTATTTCATATAGAATAGTGAGGACTACTAATGTTATCATCTGGACCGTCACTCTGTTCCCCAACTAGTCCCTGCTACGTTCTCATTTCCTGAAGAGAACAATGAATGAAAAAGGGTGAGCTCAACTAGCCCAGTAAGAAATATTATGACAAAGATAATGCAGAATAAATTATCATTAGCCTTCAACAGTGTTAAACTGATAAAATATAACAAACATCAAGTTTAACTGCAGCTGAACAAGCAATCCATTAGAAGAGTCAAGTAGAAAATAAAATCTACTATCTTCTATGATTTAAAAAGGTTTTTCATTACTTTTAGCGATGAGACTTAATAATTAATCCACATCATCCCTGCACTACGGTTAAGGATATTCATTAGTATCACGACCACAAATTATCCATGCACTACGGGCCAAGGATATTCGTGTATTCATCAATGGTCATGATCATGCCAACAATCATCCATCAATGCACTACTGACCAATGAGGATTTTTACCACATCATTTGTAACATTACGGTTAATGATTATACCTAATAATCCTCGGTCATAATCATACCAAGTCCATCTATGCACTACAGGCCATAGATGACTTTCAACATATTATAAACATGAGGATGATGACAATTCAATAAAAGAAGTTCAAGAATAAATTTTAAAGATTTATAAGTTAATATATCTTGAACTCAATAACGTCCAAATTGTCAACATGATATCTTTTTGCTTTGGAGTAAAATTCAAGAATGCTCGTAAGAATATTTCCATGAAAAGATACTAGATGAAGCACAAATATCAAGGATATTCCACTAATTTCATGGAGTATAAAGCCAAAACTTTAACCAACCGAGTATAATAAAGAATGGAATAACGAAAAGAAATCACCGGGCGCATGCGATAGATCAAGCACGAATAGGTTATTCCAACAGAATAATAAATAACGAAACCAGGTCATGCGTAAACTCACAGACAGGATATTCCAACAGAATAATAAATAACGGAACCAGGTCATGCGTAAATGCACAGACAGGATGTTCCAACATAATAATAAAGAATGGAATAACAGAAGAATTTCACCATGTATGCGGTACTTCGCATAGACAGGTTATTCCAACATAACAATAAAGAATGGAATAACAGAAGTTCTCTTCATGAATACGAAAGAAATAACACCTCTTACTTTAGAAGAAACTGGATATAGAAAAAGAGAGGTAGCAAACTTCTCTTCTTCTTTCTTTCTAAAATTTTTTCTCTCTAGAGTTTTAGTAAATTCATAAGAAATAATGAAGGAATGAGCTTCTATTTATAGGAGAATGGAAAGGCACTGTGTAAGGATTTTTCTCACGGGCGAAATAATTCATCAACTTACGGACATCATACGCAACCTTCATTTTACAAGAATTCAATAAATTCAACTAATAAAACAAAATATAATATAAATATATATATATAACCAAATGTTGGTTTGAAAAACTTCTTCTCCCGTGAAAAAATTTCAAGATTCCCCCCCATTTTTTTTCTTCCAACGTGGTTCCCACGTGTCCCCCTCCCACCAACATCTCATAATCACAAGTGGTCCCATTATAAATATACTGAATAACTTTCTATCGATTATTTTAAAAATGGGCAAATAGGGGTCCATAAAATAAGCAAAACTTCATAAAAATCACCTTAATAATTTTAACAATATTTATCACCTTTATTATAATTCACACTATTAATCGACCAGGTCGTTCCTAGGAAAGAGGGGGCTTTCCAATAAGGATTTCTCCCTATTGGCGCGCAATTAGGTGACCAAACCTCTCCTTGACAGAACTTCTAGACATCGTTAATATTACAAATAATAATATTAATAACTTTGTCGTCTCAATTATTGATTTAATAATATATAAAATATTGACAATAATTGAATCAAATAACGTGAGATACTATGCAGCAATTACTGTAGCAATAATTGAACAAAACTGAGTGACTTCTCACGTAAGCATCAATAATCAATACCATGTTCTACTATGCAACTATGCGTATTACTGTACTTTTAACACCGGGTGTTTCAACAGTTAACGGTAAAACTTCCGTCGTTATTTTCATAAAGTATTTTTGCCATTTTCTCAATCCGATAATAATTCCGTTGTGGGGTCCACCAATGATTGTGCCATTATATGAATATTCCCTGTTAAAATGAATATTCCCCAACCAATCGAATATTATATAACAACTTGTGTACTTTGCAAAATTTATAAATATTACCCACAACTATAACATTATATCAAATTCATTCCATAATATTCAAAAATAATATTTATAGAAAATTCATCTTTATTCATAAAAGTTGGGGTCTTACAACCTCCCTTCTTATGAAATTTCGCCTCGAAATTAGAAGTACGATTACTGGTATGTCGAAGAGGTAAGGATACCTTAATTTCATCTCGATTCTAACTCCCGTGTCATTTCCTCAACATCGTGGTTCCTCCACAAAACTTTGACTTGAGGTATAACCTTGGGCGTAGAACATGTTCCTTCTTATCCAAGATTTTAACAGGAACCTCTTCATACATTAAATCTTTCGCTATTTCGTCCGGTTCTAACTCAATAATGTGGTGCGGGTCTTTCACATATTTACGTAACATAGATATGTGAAAAACGTTATGAACACGAGACATACTTGGCGGTAAAAGCGAGTCTATAGGCCACGCTTCTACTCGATCGAGGATTAAAAATGGGCCAATGAATCGAGGATTGAGCTTTCCTCTCTTTCCAAATCTCGTAACTCTTTTCCATGGAGCAACACGTAACAACACATGATCTCGAATATCGAATACTACGTCATTTCGATGAAGATCAGCATAACTCTTTTGTCGATCTTGTGAGGTTTTTATACGTTATCGAATCATTTGAATCTTTTCCATAGTCATACGCACCAACTCTGGTCTCAACAACGTTGCTTCACCCACCTCATCCCAGTATACTGGAGAACGACACTTTCTTCCATACAACGCCTCAAATGGAGCCATGCCAATACTTGCTTGATAACTGTTGTGGTAGGAAAACTCCACCAATGATAAGAACTTATCCCAACTTCCCTTGAAGTCAAGGACACAGAGTCTTAATAAATCTTCCAGAGTTTGAATAGTCCTCTCTGATTGTCCCGTCCATCTGAGGATGATATGCCGAGCTAAATCGTAAATCTGTGCCCATAGCTTTCTGCAAACTAACCAAAAATCGTAAAATAAATCTTGGGTCTCGATCAGAAACTATGGATACTGGCATACCATGAAGTCTTATAATCTCTTTTATGTACATACGAGCAAGAAGTTCAAGTGTATAAGTTTCTCGCATAGGTAAGAAATGAGCAGACTTGGTCAATCTTTTAACAATAACCCAAATCGCAACTATGCCTTGAGAAACCTTAGGAAGACCGGTAACAAAATCCATGGTAATGTGCTCCCACTTCCATTCTAGAATTTCAAGTGGTTGCAATGGACCTTTTGGTACTTGATGCTCCGCCTTGACTCGTTGACAAGTTAGACACCTTGAGATAAACAACACTATCTCTCTCTTCATATTGCTCCACCAAAATGTATGACGAAGATCACGATAAATTTTGGTACTCCCAAGATGGATTGCAAACGGTGAGTTGTACGCCTTCATCATGATTTTATACTTTAAATCAGGGTCGTTAGGAACACAAAGTCTGGAGTTGACTCGAAGTATTCCTTCTTCATCGATTCTTGCTTCCAGCATAGTACCTGTTTGCACTTTCTTCCTTATACGCATCAGTTCCTGGTCTGTAGCTTGAGCAGCTTTCACTTTATCGATTAAAGTCGGTTCTACTCGTATATTCTCCATCATCACATGGGTCCTCAGAGTCTTTAACTCTATCTCCATCCTTTGCAAGTCACAAAAAATGGGCCTTTGCGTTGACAATATCACACTCGTACCCGCATATGATCTTCTACTCAATGCGTCAGCTACCACGTTCGCTTTTCCAGGATGGTATTGGATGGTATGATCATAATCTTTCAACAGTTCAAGCCAAAGTCGTTGTCGCATGTTGAGTTCCTTTTGAGGTAAGAAATATTTGAGGCTTTTATGATCCGTAAAGATCTCCACTTTCTCCCTATACAAGTAATGCCTCCAAATTTTAAGTGCGAAGACAACAGCTGCCAACTCTAGATCATAAGTAGGATAATTCCTCTCATATTCTTTGAGTTTTCGAGAGGCATAGGCTATGACTTTCCCATGTTGCATGAGCACACATCCTAACCCTTTGCCCGATGCATCACTGTAGATGACAAATTCCTCCGAGCCAGATGGTATTGTCAGAACAGGTGCTGAAATGAGTCTCCTCTTGAGTTCTTGAAAACTCTTCTCACATTCCACGCTCCAACCGAATTTTATATCTTTTCGAGTCAGCTGAGTTAATGGAGTAGCGATTCGAGAAAACTCTTCCACGAATCTCCGATAATAACCAGCTAATCCGAGAAAGCTACGTACTTCGGTCACTGATTTAGGTTGCTCCCAGCTTTGAATAGCTTCAATCTTTGTCGGGCCAATAGATATTCAATGACTTGATACTACGTGCCCAAGGAATGCTACTTCCTCAAGCCAGAACTCACATTTCTTTAACTTGGCATAAAGCTTGTTTTCACAAAGATTTTGGAGTATCAGCCTCAAGTGTTGCTCATGATCTTCACAACTTTTAGAATATATGAGGATGCCATCAATAAAGACAACCACAAAGTGATCCAAATATTCCTTGAATACTCGGTTCATCATATCAATGAAGGCAGCAGGAGCATTAGTCAATCCAAAAGACATGACTAAAAATTCATAGTGCCGCATCTGGTTCTTAAGGCGGCGGTCTTTGGAATATCCTCGCTTTTAACCTTCAGCTGATGATATCCAGAACAAAGATCGATCTTTGAAAAGAATTGTGCTCCTTGCAATTGGTCAAATAGGTCATCAATGCGAGGTAACGGATACCTATTCTTGATTGTGACATGGTTCAATTCCCGGTAATCAATACAAAGTCGCATACTCCCATCTTTCTTCTTCACGAATAGAACAGGAGCACCCCAAGGAGACGTACTAGGACGAATGAAACCAATGTCTAACAATTCCTGCAATTGGGTCTTTAACTCCTGAAGTTTAATAGGAGCCATTCGATATGGGGCTTTGGCAATGGGTTTTATACCGGGTTCTAGGTCGATACAAAATTTAATTTCACGCTCTGGGGGGTAGGCCAGGAAGTTCTTCAGCGAATACATCAGGAAATTTATTAACAATTGAAATATCATTCAAATCTGACGTATTTTTATTTAAATCTGTGACATGAGCTAAGAAAGCTTGACATCCGTTTTTCTATAAATGAATACCTTAAAGGCTTGAGATGACATTGACTGATTTTAATGGCTTGGTTTCTTGAATTCGCTTAATAGGTTGGTTAGGAATATGAAAGCTAACAACCTTACGAAAATAATCAATTTTTGCATGATGAGTAGTTAACCAATCAATCCCTAGAATCACATCAAATGCAAGTATTTTTAATGAAATAAGATCGACAGGTAATGTGAGTGTACCGATTTGAACCAAACAACACTTATAAACAATGGATGTAATGAAGGTTTCTCCCAACGGAGTTTCCACTGATAAGTCAAAGTCTAATTTCTCCGGAGTCAAATTTAATCGATGAGCGCAAGTAGGAGAAATAAAAGAATGGGTAGAACCGGTATCAAATAAAGAATAGATTTCGTTAGAGTTTATGATAAGCTTACCCGTGATGACCTCATTCGGGATCCTTGCTTTCTGGGAGGTCACAACAAACGCTCTCCCTTGCACTACCGGTTTTGACTTTTTTGGGACGGCCTTTGGTGCCTCCATCCTAGCTGAATTTGACTTCGGTGAATGACAAAATCGGGCTAAGTGTAACATGCTTTGGACGGCATCGCGCAGATTGGACTGATGTTCCCCTCCCCTCCGCATTTGAAACATATGATAGGTGGTCGTTCTCCTTCCGTAACGACAGGTGATGGTGCTAACGTCTTTCCATCATTGTTGAATCTCCTCTTCTTGAAATGTCCATTCTTATTGTTTTGGCCCTGATTACCACTAAAGTGGTTACCATTTCTGGCCTGTTGATTCCCTCCACGCTTGTTGTCACCGCTTCGATGACTGCTCTCGCTGGTATTATCATTTTGTCGGCTGCTCTCTTGTAGTTGCGTTGACTCGTTATCGCGCTCTACTAACTGAGCCCTATTTACAACATCTGAATATAAACACAGTTTGTGAGAAATAAGATGTTGACGTATCTCCGGCTTCAAACCTCTTAAAAACATCCGTGTCATTCTCTCTTCATTATCCACCAAGTGGGACGCAAACCGGGATAACTCCGCAAATTTAGCCTCGTATTACGACACGGTCATATTATTTTGTTCCAACTTGATAAACTCCACCTCTTTCATGTGACGAATACTTTCGGGAAAGTATTTGTCGTTGAACAGCTCTTGGAACATCTCCCAAGACATCTTCAGTACGGCAGGTTAAGTACGTTTTACCGATTCCCACCAATAATCTGCCTCTCCGCGCAACATAAAGGCGACAAAGGGAACCTTTTGCTCCTCGGAGCATCCCAAGACATCAAATATCTTGGTGATCTGCTTTATCCAGGCTTCCGCCATAAAGTGGTTTTGGCTCTCCCTTAAACTCTGGTAGTCCCAGCTCCTTGAACTGTTTAACGGTGAACGCCCGAGAGTTTTCAGTGTTTTCAACTCGCATTTTGGACGGGGAGCCGCTCTCTTTCTTTGTTGCATGAATTGCATAAAGCCCCTAACATTTGATCATTCATCATTTGGTCAGTGTTGTTGTTGTTTGCATGAGGATTGTCGCCTTCCTGATGCACATTATCCTGATTATTGATATGTGGTGAATCAACGGTCGCCTGTGCTCCATTGCTATTCTTAACATTCTCGGATGTCATTTTCAGATACTGCCACAAAATAAAGGTTTATTGACATGTAACATACTATCCCTAAATTCTGACCGACCAATTAAATACCACATAAACTTAGGTAGGTCATACTAGCGAAGGAATTCCCCGTCTCTCCCCTCCTAGTACTATTCTCACATCTTAGCCAGGGATCATATCCCTAAGCTTTGATACCAACTATGACGCCCCCAAAATTAGGTATACATTGTGAGACCCCAAATTTTATCAATAAAAATTTAAATTTTGTCTAAATAATTTTTAATATTATGGTGTGAATTTGAGATAATATTATAGTTGTGGGTAGTATTTATAAATTTTGCAAAGTATGCAAGTGGTTATATTATATTCGATTGGTTGGGAATATTCGGTTTACTGGGAAATATTCGCATAACTACTCAATCATTAGTGGACCCCATTAATGTAATTATTGTTTGATTGAGAAAACGACAAAAATATTTTATTGAAATAACGGCGGAAGTTTTACTGGTTGATCTTGTTGAACTACTCTCAGTAGTAAAAATGTATGTCAATACGTGTGGTTGCATAGTAGCACACCAGTATTGATTATTGATGCTTATGTGAGAAGTCACTCGGTTTGATTCCATTATTGTCGATTAATAATATGAATTATTATAAGCGATAATGACGCTTTTTATTTTATTCAGTATTATTAACGTAATAAAATGCGAAATATCTTTTATATAAAATGTAATACTTTATTAAAGTTGTTCTATAAATAGAATATATTATATTTTATTATGCATAGTGTTGCATAGTGTTTTGCATAGTGTTGCATAGTGTTTGCATAGTAAAATGTTTTTATATAAATAGAATATATTATATTTTATTTAAAAGATTTTGCTTTAAATATGGACCGTCAGTTAAAGTAAATCAATCTGACCGTTCATGGATTAATTACTATGCATTCTATTTTTCTATAAATAGAAGCTCATTCCTTCATTATTTTCTTACGAATTCAATTTGAAACTCTAGAGAGAGAATTATAGAGAGAAGCTATAGAGAAAATCTATAGAGAGAAAGAAGAAGAGTATTCGGTACTTCACTACTTTGATATCCAAAGTCTTTTTACTGTAAGGGATATTATTTGTTGTACCCGTAAGGGGTGTTATTCTTTCTTATTCATGAAGAGAACTTCATTATTCCATTCATTATTATTCATTGAATAACTCAGTAAAAGTGGCATACCCTATACATAACCTTTATATCACGCCATACCCCTATACTTGGTGAAATCCTTATATTATTCTATTCTTATTTATTACATTGGAATAACTCAGTATCGCTGAATCCCCTATACTTGGTGATCTTCTTCACGTTATTCCATTCTTTATTATTACATTTGGAATATCCTTATGCGTGTGTTTTACATCGGACTGGTTCCATTGTTTATTATTCGCATTTATTATTACATTGGAATATCACATGCGTGTGTTTTACACCACAGTTCCATTGTTTATTATTCATTTATTATTACATTGGATCATCCTCATGGATTGTGAATTTCACGACTGTTCCGTTATTATTATTCTATTGGAATAACTTTTACATCACAAAATCTGCATGCATGGTGATTTCTTTTGTTATTCCATTCTTTATTATACCCAAATGGTTAAAACTTTGACTTCTATACTCCATGAAATTAGTAGAATATCTTTGATATTTGCGTTTCATCCAATATCTTTCATGGAAATATTCTTACGATTATTCTTGAATTTTACTCTACAAAACATGATCATGTTGACAATTTGGGCGTTAATAATTCTCGGATTAAATAATTCTTGAACTTGTTTTATTGAATTATTATGTCATTGTCATCATCCTCGCTATATTATATGTTATCTTTGTATACATCACCCATCTTGGGTCGCCGACATATGGTACAAAATTCAAATACAACTTACTAATACAACTGCTCAGTATAATACGACAAAACATAACTGTGAGTTTGAATACAATTATTGTCTACTAGAGATTATACAAACTCAAAAGGAGTCCTCATTACAATTATTAACACACTATTTCACGTAATAGTGAGGACTACTAATGCTATCCTCCTCGACCGCCACCCGCTCCCCGACTAGTCCCTCGCTATGTTCTCATTTCTCAAGAGAACAAAGGAAAGAAAGGGTGAGCTCAACTAGCCCAAGAAGAAATATTACGACTAAGATAATGCGTAATAAATTATCGTTAGCCTTCAACAAAGGTTAAACCGATAAAATATAACAACATCAAGTTTAACTCAGAGCTGAACAAGCAATCCATTAAAAGAGTCAAGTAGAGAATAAAATCTACTATCTTTTATGATTTAAAAGGTTTTTCATGACTTTTATCATTGACTCAAATTTTAATAAATAATCCACATCATCGAATCACCCACGCACTACTACCAAGGATATTCTTTAGTATCACGACCACAAATTATCCATGACTACATACCCAAGGACATTCGTGTATTCATTAATGGTCATGATCATGCCAACAACTCGCCCATCAATGCACTACGGCCAATGATAACTTTTACCACATCATTTGTAACATTACTACCCATGATTACAATCAATAATCCTCGGTCATAATCATACCAAGTCCATCTATGCACTACAGCCACCATAGATGACTTTCAACATAATATAAAAACATGAGGATGATGACAATGATATAAGAATTCAATAAAACAAGTTCAAGAATTAATTTATCCAGAACTAATAATGTCCAAATTGTCAACATGATATCGCTTTTAGAGTAAAATTCAAGAATGATCGTAAGAATATTTCCATGAAAAGATATCGATGAAGCGCAAATATCAAGGATATTCTACTAATTTCATGGAGTATAAAGTCAAAACTTTAACCAACCGAGTATAATAAAGAATGGAATAACAAAAGAAATCACCATGCATGCGATTTCATGTGATGTATGTGTTATTCCAATGTAATAATAATAACGAACCAGTCGTCGCAAAAATTTTGCACCGACAGTGATGTTCCAATGTAATAATAAAGATTTTAACAGTCCTGTAAAAAAAACACATATGTATGTGATGTTCCAATGTATCAATAATAAAGATTTTAACCAGTCCTGTAAAACACACATGTGATGTTCCAATGTATGTTCCAATAAAACACACAATAATAGAAGTTCCATGTCAATAAAGAATGTCACCAAGTATAGTAAAACTCATATACAAAAGTTATTCCAATGTAATAATAAGCAATGGAATAACAATGCTTTCTTCATGAATAAGAAAGAATAACACCCCTTACATTAGTAGATTGAATAATACAGTAGTGTAGTAACAGAATACTCTTCTTCTTTCTCTCTTATTCTCTCTATACTTTCTCTCCTTATAGCTTGAATGAATTCGTGAAAAATAATGAAGCACTAGGCCTCTATTTATAGAAGATTTCTAGCTTAGCACTTGAAATGTGAAAAGGCAGGTGGCTTGACGACTGGTGATGTGAAAAAAAAGTGGTTTGACGCCTATAATGTGAAACAACAATTGGTTCGACGCTCGTAATATGAAACGGCAAGTGGTTCGACGTCGTAAACGGCAAAATTATGACGTGGTTAATGACGTCGACGAAAGGTAATTACTATCGACGAAGGTAATTACTATCGACGAAGAATTACTATCGACGAAGAGACTTTTAGATGATGACATATGGGCCCCCCATATAAAATAACCAAACTTACCACAAACGCCTCATAATAGACTTTTATATACATCAAGGATCAATAAATATTACCACAAATCATTTTATTTTTAATCAACACATATTTAATCTTTCAACAATTATTAATCATTTATAACTTGTCGCCTCAATTATTGATTTAATAATATAACATATTATATGTATGATACTATGACAATAATTGAATCAATAATATAAGAGATATGATGCAAAGAATTATCGTAGTAATAATCGAGTATAGTCGAAGTGACTTCTCACGTAAGCATCAATAATCAATACCGCAGTGCTACTATGCAACCACGCCAGACATCGCATTTTTTACTACCGGTAGTTCAACAGCTTTAAATTCAGAAACACTCCCGCCGTTATTTTCATAAAGTATTTTTGTCGCTTTCAATCCGACAATAATTCCGCTAGGGGTCCACTAATGATTGTGCCGCCGCATTTAATATTCCCCGACAAAAAGAATATTCCCCACCAAACGAATATTTTATAACAACTTGCTTACTTTGCAAAATTTATAAATATTACCCACAACTATAACATTATATCAAATTTACTCCATAATATTCAAAAATAATATTTATAGAAAATTCATCTTTATTTATAAAAGTCAGGGTCTTACAACCTCCCTTCTTATGAAATTTCACCTCAAAATTAGGGTACGCACTGTATGTCAAGAGGTAAGGATACCTTGATTTCATTTCGATTCTAACTCCCAAGTCATTTCCTCAACATCGTGGTTTTCTCCACAAAACTTCGACTTGAGGTATAACCTCGAGCGTAGAATATGTTCCTTCTTATCCAAGATTTGAACAGAACCTCTTCATACGCCAAATCTTCCGCTATTTCATCCGGCTCTAACTCAATAATGTGGTTCGGTCTTTCACATATTTACGTAATATGGATATGTGAAAAACGCATGAACACGAGACATACTTCAAGCAGAAAGCGAAGTCTATAGGCCACAGCCCTACTCGATCGAGGATTAAAATGGGCCGATGAATCGAGGATCGAGTTTTCTCTCTTTCCAAATCTCGTAAATCCTTTCCATGGAGCAACACGCAACAACACACGATCTCCTATATCGAATTCCACGCCCTTTCTTCGATGAAGATCAAGATAACTCTTTTGTCGATCTTGTGAGGTTTTTATACGTCATTTGATCGCTTGAATCTTTTCCAGTCATACGCATCAACTCCTATCCCAACAACGTTGCTTCACCCACCACCATCCCCAAAGATACCGAGAACGACACTTTCTTCCATACAACGCTCGAATGGAGCCATGCCAATACTTGTTTGATAACTGTTGTTGTAGGGAAAACTCCACCAATGGTAAGAACTTGTCCCAACTTCCTTGAAATCAAGGACACAGTAGTCTTAATAGATCTTCAAGAGTTTGAATAGTCCTCTCCGATCGTCCGTCTGTCTCGAGGATGATATGCCGAGCTAAATCGTAAGTCCGCGCTCATAGCTTTTTGCAAACCAACCCAAAATCGTGAAGTGAATCTTGGGTCTCGATCGTAAACTATGGATACCGCATACCATGCGCCTTACAATCTTGCTTTATGTACATACGAGCAAGACGCTCAAGTGTATAAGTTTCTCAGATTTGGTAGAAATGAGCGACACTTGGTCAATCTATCAACAATGACCCAAATCGATCTATGCCTTGAGAAACCTTAGAAGACCTAGAATCTAAATCCATGGTAATGTGCTCCCACTTCCATTCTAGAATTTCAAGTGGTTGCAATGGACCTTTTGGTACTTGATGCTCCGCTTTAACTCGCTGACAAGTTAGACACCTTGAGATAAACAACGCTATCTCTCTCTTCATATTGCTCCACCAAAATGTATTTATTTAATATCATGATACATTTTGGTACTCCCAAGATGGATTGCAAACTGCAGTGTGTCAGGCCCTCCATCATGATTTTATACTTTAAATCGTGGTCGTTAGAACACAAAGTCCGAGTCGACTCAAGTATTCCTTCTTCATCGATTCTTGCTCCCCAGATAGCACCTTCTTGCACTTTCTTCCTCATACGCATCACCTCCGTGTCCAGAATTTGAGCAAATTTTTAACTTTATCGATTAAAGTCCTGTTCTACTCAGATATTCGCCATCATCACATGGGTCCCTCGAGTCTTTAACTCTATCTCCATCCTTTGCAAGTCACACAAAATGGGCCTTTATATGACAATATCGCACTCAGATTTGCATACGATCTTCTACTCAATGCGCAACACCTACCACGCTCGCTTTTCCGTGATGGTATCGATGGTATGATCATAATCTTTCAATAGCTTCAAGCCAACGTCGTTGTCGCATGTCGAGTTCCTTTTGAGTAAAGAAATATTTGAGGCTTTTATGATCCGTAAAGATCTCCACCTTCTCCCCATACAAGTAATGCCTCCAAATCTTTAAGTGCGAAGATAATAAATGCCAACTCTAGATCATGAGTAGGATAATTCCTCTCATATTCTTTGAGTTGTCTTGAGGCATAAAGCTATGACTTTTCCATGTTGCATGAGAACACATCCCAACCCTTTTTCGCCAAGCATCATCAGAGATGACAAATCCTCCCGAGCCGATGGTATTGTCGTAACAAAATAAATGAGTCTCCTCTCGAAGTTCTTGAAAACTCTTCTCACATTCTTCGCCCCAATCGAACTTTGTATCTTTCCGAGTCACCGAAAGTCAATGGAGTAGCGATTCGAGAAAATCCTTCCACGAATCTCCGATAATAACCACCATTTAAACCGAGAAAGCTACGATTTCTATTATCGATTTAGGTTGCTCCCACTTTTGAATTGCTTCAATCTTTGTCAATCAATGATATTCCATGACTTGATACTACGTGCCCAAGGAATGCTACTTCCTCAAGCCGTAATTCAATTTCTTCAACTCGGCATAAAGCTTGTATTCACGGCTTTTGGAGTGTCACCTTCAAGTGTTGCTTTCATGATCTTCACGGCTTTTGGAATAAATAAGGATGTCATCAATAAAGACGACCACAAAGTGATCCAAATATTCCTTGAATACTCTGGCTCATCATATCCATGAAGGCAAGCAGAGCATTAGTCAATCCAAAGGACATGACTAGGAATTCATAATGCCCGCATCGAAGTTCTCGAAGCCGCCTTTGAATGTCATCTGCTCTAATCTTCAATTGGTGATATCCTAACGAAGATCAATCTTTGAAAAGAATTTGCCTCTTGCAACCGGGTCAAACAGTCATCAATACGCGGGCAATGGATACCTATTTTTGATGGTGACATGATTCAACTCCCGATAATCAATACAAAGTCGCATACTCCCATCTTTCTTCTTCACGAATAGAATAGAGCACCCCCCAGGAGAAGTACTAGGACTTAATAAAGCCAATGTCTAACAATTCCTCGCAGCTGGGTCTTTAACTCCTCAAGTTCAATAGAGCCATTCGATATGGGGCTTTGAAATGGGTTTTGTACCGGTTCAAGGTCGATACAAAATTCAATTTCACGCCGTGGGGTAGGCCAGAAGTTCTTCTGGAATACGTCAGAAATTTATTAACAATAGAAATATCGCTCAAAACCGATGTATTTTTGTTTAAATCATGATATGAGCTAAGAAAGCTTGACATCCGCTTTTCAATAAACGAATAGCTTTATGGCTTGAGATGACCGTGATTGATTTTAATGGTTTGGTCGCTTGAATTCGCATAATAGGTTGATTAGGAATATGAAAGCTAACAACCTTACTTAAACAATCAATTTTTGCATGATGAGTAGTTAACCAATCAATCCCTTAGAATCACGCCAAATGCAAGTATTTTCAATGAAATAAGATCTACAGTAATGTGAGGGTACCGATTTGAACCAAACAAGACTTATAAACAAAGGATGTAATGAAGGTTTCTCCCAACGGAGTTTCCACAGATAAGTCAAAGTCTAATTTCTCCTGAGTCAAATTTAATCGATGAGCGCAAGTAGAGAAATAAAAGAATGGGTAGAACCCATCAAATAAAGTATAGATTTCAAGTTAGAGTTTATGATAAGCTTACCCGTGATGACCTCATTCGTTTCCTTGCTTTCGGGAGGTCACAACAAACGCCTCCCTCAGACTACCGGCTTTTGACTTTTTCGGGACTACTTTTGGTGCCTCCATCCTAGCTGAATTTGTCTTCTATGAACGACAAAATCGGGCTAAGGACCTTCTTTCCACAATTATAACATGCTTTGACGGCATCGCGCAGCTTTGACCGATGTGCCCCTCCCTCCGCATTTGAAACATATGATAGGTGGTCGCTTCTCCTTCCTTAACGACAAAATGCCGGTGCGACGCCTTTCCATCATTGTTGAATCTCCTCTTCTTGAAATGTCCATTCTTATTGTTTTGGCCCCGATTACCACCAAGTGGTTACCATTTCGCCCGTTGATTCCTCCACGCTTGTTGTCACCGCTTCAATGATCGCTTCTCACCGGTATTATCATTTTGCTTACCGCTTCTCTTTTAGTTATGTTGACTCGTTATCGCGCCCACACTAATCGAGCCCTATTTACAACATCTCAATATAAACACACGCTTTATGAGAAATAAGATGTCGACGATATCCCGCTTCAAACCTCTTAAAACATCCGTGTCATTCTCTTCATTATCCACCAAGTGGGACGAAACCGGATAACTCCGCAAATTTAGCCTCAGATCATGACACACTGGCCATATTGTTTTGTTCCAACTTGATAAACTCCACCTCCTTCATGTGATGAATACTTTCGAAAGTATTTGTCGTTGAATGCCTCTTGAACTTCTCCCAAGACATCTTCAAGACGGCAGTCGAGTACGCTTTTACCGATTCCCACCAAGAATCGCCTCCTCTCCGCAAGAACATAAAGGCTGCAAAAAGGAACCTTTTGCTCTCTGAGCATCCCAAGACATCAAATATCTTGGTGATCTGCTTTATCCATGCTTCCGCCATAAGTGGTTTTGGCTCTCTTTAAACTCCTGTGGGTCCCAGCCTCCTTGAACTGCTTAATGCGATCGCCGAGAGTTTCCAAAGTGTTTCCACCGCATTTTGGACAGAGCCGCCTCGCTCATTGCTGTTATGAATTGCATAAAGCCCCTAACATTTGATCATTCATCATTTGGTCAAGGTTGTTGTTTGCATGAGGATTGTCGCCTTCCCCGATGCACATTATCCTCGATTATCGATATGTGGTGAATCAACTACCACTCGTGGCTCCATTGCTATTCTCAACATTCTCTGATGTCATTTTCAGACATCGCCACAAAAAAAAAGTTTAATTGACATGTAACATATTATCCCTAAATTCTCGACGACCAATTAAATACCACATAAACTTAGGTAGGTCATACTAGCGAAGGAATTCCCCTCCCTCCCTCCTAGTACTATTCTCACATCTTAGCCAGTGGATCATATCCTCAAGCTTTGATACTAACCCGTGACGCCCCAAAATTAGGTATACATCACCCATCTTGGGTCGCCGATACATGGTACAAAAATTCAAATACAACTTACTAATACAACTGTCGTGGTACAATACGACAAAACATAACTGTGAGTTTGAATACAATTATTGTCTACTAGAGATTATACAAACTCAAAAGGAGTCCTCATTACAATTATTAACACACTATTTCACGTAATAGTGAGGACTACTAATGCTATCCTCCGACCGCCACTCCGCTCCCCGACTAGTCCCTCGCTATGTTCTCATTTCAAGAGAACAAAGAAAGAAAGAAAGGGTGAGCTCAACTAGCCCAAGAAGAAATATTACGACTAAGATAATGCGTAATAAATTATCGTTAGCCTTCAACAAAGTTTAAACCGATAAAATATAACAACATCAAGTTTAATCATAGCGAACAAGCAATCCATTAAAAGAGTCAAGTAGAGAATAAAATCTACTATCTTTTATGATTTAAAAGGTTTTTCATGACTTTTATCGTTGGGACTCAAATTAATAAATAATCCACATCATCGAATCACCCCGCACTACTACCAAGGATATTCTTTAGTATCACGACCACAAATTATCCATGCACTACAAACCAAGGACATTCGTGGTATTCATTAATGGTCATGATCATGCCAACAACTCGTCCATCAATGCACTACGGGCCAATGATAACTTTTACCACATCATTTGTAACATTACTACCATGATTACACCGAATAATCCTCGGTCATAATCATACCAAGTCCATCTATGCACCACAAAGCCACATATATGACTTTCAACATAATATAAAACATGAGGATGATGACAATGATATAAGAATTCAATAAAACAAGTTCAAGAATTAATTTATCCAGAACTAATAATGTCCAAATTGTCAACATGATATCGCTTTGTAGAGTAAAATTCAAGAATGATCGTAAGAATATTTCCATGAAAAGATATCGATGAAGCGCAAATATCAAGGATATTCTACTAATTTCATGGAGTATAGAAGTCAAAACTTTAACCAACCGAGTATAATAAAGAATGGAATAACAAAAGAAATCACCATGCATGCGCATTGCATGATAAAAGTTATTCCAATGTAATAATAATAATTAAACAAAGTCGCAAAATTTGCAAATCGATGTTCCAATGTAAAAATTTTAAACCGTGTCCTGTTCCACATGTACATGGTGATGTTCCAATGTAATAATAATAAAGATTTTAACCAGTCCTGTAAAACACATGCATGTGATGTTCCAATGTATCAATAATAAAGATTTTAACCAAGTCCCGTAAAAAACACACGCATGTGATGTTCCAATGTAATAATAGAAGAATGTCACCAAGTATAGGTAAATCACAGATACAAAAGTTATTCCAATGTAATAATAAGCAATGGAATAACAATGCTTCTCTTCATGAATAAGAAAGAATAACACCCCTTACATTAGTAGAGATTGAATACTACGCAGAGTGTAGTAATGTAATACTCTTCTTCTTTCTCTCTATTCTCTCTATACTTTCTCTCTCTATAGCTTGAATGAATTCGTGAAAAATAATGAAGCACTAGGCCTCTATTTATAGAAGATTTCTAGCTTAGCACTTGAAATGTGAAAAGGCAAGTGGCTCGACGAATCGTGATGTGAAAAGAAAAGTGGTTCGACGCCTCAGAATGTGAAACGACAATTGGTTCGATGCCGTAATATGAAACGGCAAGTGGTTTGACGGACGTCTCCGTAAAGGTAGTTACTATCGACGAAGGTAATTACTATCGATCGACGGTAATTACTATTATAATTACTATCGACGAAGAATTACGACTCTTAGATGATGACATATATGGGCCCCATAAAAATAACCAAACTTACCACAAACGCCTCATAATAGACTTTTATATACATCAAGGATCAATAAATATTACCACAAATCATTTTATTTTAATCAACACATATTTAATCTTTCAACAATTATTAATCATTTATAACTTGTCGCCTCAATTATTGATTTAATAATATAACATATTATACGTATGATATCGTGACAATAATCAATCAATAATATAAGAGATATGATGCAAAGAATTATCGTAGTAATAATCGAGTATAAAAATGAAAGACTTCTCACGTAGCATCAATAATCAATACCGTGCAGCTACTACGCAACCACGCCAGACATCGCATTTTTTTACTACCGGTAGTTCAACAGCTTTTAATTAAATAACACCTCCGCCAAGTTATTTTCATAAAGTATTTTTGTCGCTTTCAATCCGACAATAATTCCGCCAGGGGTCCACTAAATGATTGTGCCGCCGCATAATATTCATATTCCCCATTTACAAAAAATATTCAAAAATATTCCCACAAACGTAATATTTTATAACAACTTACTTTTTGCAAAATTTATAAATATTACCCACAACTATAACATTATATCAAATTTACTCCATAATATTCAAAAAAATATTTATAGAAAATTCATCTTTATTTATAAAGTTATTAGTGAGTCTAGTGAAGAAGAGGATGATGTTGTCACTGTCGAAAGTGAAGACGATGTTGTTGAGGAGGTAGATATAATTGAAGAAATCGTTGAGGATGACGAAGATGGTGATGACAACGATAGTGAAGATCTACTGCTCGAAGATGACGATTCTGATATTGATGGCTTTGATGATATAAATGATTAGGAGTATGTACTCTTTATGTCCTTTTAGTTGTATTCAAATGTAATAGTTGTATCCTTTTAGTTGTATCTACATGTTGTATTCAAATGGCATAGTTGTTTCCTTTTAGTTATATCTGCATATTGTATCCTTTTAGTTGTATGTGCATGACGATTCTGATATTTGTGTTTGTATCCTTTTAGTTGTATCCGCATATTATCTTCTTGATGATGATTTGACAGTATATATACAGATATGGTGCATACACCACACAGTGATCGTGGTGGACGTGTTGGTAGTTCAGGCCATGGGGGCCGTGGAGGTAGTGCTGGTGATGATTAGGCTGGATCATCGGGTATAATTACAAGTTTTGTTGTTATACATCTTATTTTTTTTAATTTTATATAATATTGACATTATATTTGAGAATTATTGTTGTATTTCACTACATAGGTGATCGACGTAGGCCTCCGCGGGGACTAGCACGTGGATTGCTAGGGAATCCCCCCCAGGCGTCGCTTATATGCCGTGTCGGGACTACTAGGTAATATATACATTATGTTTGTATCAATTATTTAGTTCTTTTATATATTCTTTGCAATTTGGAAATTTAACTGCCTTCATTTTTAGTATCCTTGACACGACGCCAAGGAACACGTTGCTTGGGATCGTTCGTAACCAATTCTCTAGCCCGTGGATGAGGTGGGCGGATGTGGATGACCGCACACGTGGGCTAATTATTGCTGAGTTTAGGGTAAGATGTCATTCATTCATATTTAGTTTTAATTTGTGCTTTTGAATATTTATTTACCGCTTTGTTTTATGTTGTCTACTAATTAAGTAATTGTTGATATTCATATGTTGTGTTGCAGAGATATTATCGCTTCGAGGACGGGCAGTAAGCCAACGGCAGCACTGTTCTCGGGAAGTATCTCGAGATGAATTGGCACAAGTGGGTCTATGATTGGAAGAAGAAGGCCCAGACCAAGATGGCGGATGGACAGACACTTAGAGATGTCCGGCCAGATTTCATTGGTGCTATGGTGTGGGAGCAGATGTGCGATATTTGGGAGGGTGAAGCGTTCAAGAAGATGTCGGCACAACGGACACCGCCGACAAACAGAGTCGTCTCCCACATCTTTGGGAGTCGATCAGACGACCTCTGAGGGGAGAGACTAGAGGTGAGTCTAAAGCACCGACCTTCTCGCCTCGAGTTTTGGTGGCACGCTCACCAGAAGAAAGGTGACGGTGGTTATATCTCACCTGAGGCAGAGCACATTGCGGTAAGTAATTTAATTATTTTAGTTAGTATGTATTTGATGGCTTTGAAATCCTTTTGTATTCTTTTAGCAAAATACTTGCTTTTCAACTATTTTTGTGTTTTTTCAGACATGGTTCGAGGACCTTTTTGTGGTTCGGAGCAGCCAGAGAGGTCACACTCCAATGGCTGATGCTGAGCGTGACGACGAGGAGATGGAGGACTGGCTGCAGGCTACAGGGGGCCGAAGAAGGGTAGAATTGTGGGCATTCCCCGTGTCCCAGCCTACACTATAGTCCCTGCTGCGAGATCTCCACGTCGCCCACCCACCGGAGGTAGTGGTGCGAGTGGATCAGGCGTCGGCCCTTCATTATCCAATGAATTCTTCAAGCGGATCATTGAGGGGTGCATGTCAAGCAGTGTCGTGCAGTCAGGCACACCATCACGCGAGCGAATCTACCAGCTTACTCAGGAGGTTGCCCACGGCTCCATAGATCCTACAGCTGCCGCTGACAACCTCATGGGTGTAGTCCGGGAGGAGGCCATCCGTGTATGTGCAGTTGTCTTGGCCAACATCTTTCCTCCACATATTCGACAGCTAAAACTTATTATTGATGTATTTCTTTATTTGTATTTATATTGCTTATATAAACTATCAAATAACTAGTTAGCACCGCGTAGGCAATAGACACGCGTTAGAACTGACGGGACTCGATTCTGACATACGGAGACCGATTTCGAGCCCCGTACGCCTAACTTGAGAAAACTTCGGAAATTAGTCAAAAAAGAGACCAAAACCCGTCTCGGTCGTCCAGTTAACACGCAAACATAGGCAATAGCACCGCGTAAGAAATAGACACGCGTTACAACTGACGGGACTCGATTCCGACATACGGAGACCGAGTTTGAGCCTCGTACGCCTAACTTGAGAAAACTTAGGAAATTAATCAAAAAAAGAGACCAAAACCTGCCTCGGTCGTCCAGTTAACACGCAAACATAGGCAATAGCATCGTGTAGGCAATAGACACGCGCTACAACTGACGGGACTCGATTCCGACATACGGAGACCGAGTTTGAGCCCAGTTTGCAAAACTAGCCAACACTTAGCCAAAAAGTCGAAAAAGAGGTCAAAACCCACATCAGCCGTCCGAATGACATGTAAACACATAGGCAATAGCACCGCGTAGGCAATATACATGCGTTACAACTTACAGGACTCGATTCTGACATACAGAGACCGAGTTCGAGCCCCGTACGCCTAACTTGAGAAAACTTAGGAAATTAGTCGAAAAAGAGACCAAAACCCATCTCGATAGTGCAATTAACATGAAAATATAGGAAATCGCACCGCGTAGGCAATAGACACGCGTTACAACTGACGGGACTCGATTCTGACATACGGAGACCAAGTTAGAGCCCAGTTTACAAAACTAGCCAACAATTAGCCAAAAAGCCAAAAAAGAGGTCAAAACCTGCATCGGTCGTTCGAATGACATAAAAACATAGGCAATAGCACTGCATTGGCAATAGACACGCGTTACAACTGACGGGACTCGATTCCGACATACGGAGACCGAGTTCGAGCCCCGTACGCCTAACTTGAGAAAACTTAGGAAATTAGTCGAAAAAGAGACCAAAACCCGCCACAGTCGTCCAGTTAATACGTAAACACAGGCAATGGCACCGCATAGGCAATAGACATGTGTTACAACTGACGGGACTCAATTTCGACATACGGAGACCGAGTTTGAGCCCATTTTACAAAACTAGCCAACACTTAGCCAAAAAGCCAAAAAAGTGGTCAAAACCCGTATCGGCCGTCCGAATGACACGCAAACACACACATAGCACCGCGTAGGTAATAGACACGCGTTACAACTGACGGGACTCGATTCCGATATATGGAGCCCGAGTTCGAGTCCCGTCCGCCTAACTTGAAGAACACAAACTAAAATAATGTAAATATGTTTTCATTTTGATTTTGTTATTAATATTTTAATTTTGTAGGGTCTTGTTGACGAGACTCGTGGAGGTGGAGGCACTGGTGATGACCACCGAGCTGATGACGAGTAGCCTCCTCCAGTACAGGGTGATGACCGTCGAGTTGATGACGAGCAGCCTCTTCCAGTACATGGTGATGACCACCGACTCGATGACATGTAGACATGCGACGGGTTGTAGTTAGTTTAGTTTATGTTATATTCTGAGTTTCATGTATGTATTTGTACAGTTTTTGAGTTGTACCGACGACCATTATATTTTTTATCTATATAATTGATTTGGGTTACTAGTTTCTAAGAGGTATAGTTGTGATTTGATGGTTTTTATTAGTTTATAACAGGTGTATATTTGTAAATGAACAGGGAAATTTTGAAATTAAAAAAAATCAAAATTTATGTAGTCATTGCCGACGGGTAATCTTGACGGCTACTGCCTGCGTCGCCAATGACTTAGAACGACAAACATGAGACAATGGTCATTGCCGACTCGCTACTCTGTCGATCTTAAGCGGACGTGCACGCCGCTGGTAATGGGTTTTCCTCAAAAAAAGCTGTGGACTTTTGCAAGCGACTGCTTAGCCGCTGCTACTCTCCGTCCGCTTGATAACCTTACGTCGTCGCCAATGACTGCCGTTGGTAAAGACAATAATGTTGACGGTTGACGACGGGAGACAGGGGTGACGACTGAATAGATGACGGCATGTCGTCGACGGCAGATGCCTGCCGCCAATGACCTCACCGCTAATCTAAGATTATGGTCATCAAGGCGGCGGCAGCGTCTGTCGCCAACGAATCGGTTTTCTTGTAGTGGACCAATCGAATATTATATAACCAGTTGCTTACTTTGCAAAATTTGTAAATAATACACACAACTATAACATTATATCAAATCCACACCATAATATTCAAAAATATATTTCGAGAAAAATTAATCTTTATTCATAAAAGTTGGGGTCTTACATGTAAGTTTGCAATCATTATAACTTATACTCCTCCATTCGATTTTTTAAACAAAATGTCAAAGATATGCATACTTAGTAGGACTATATATATATATATATATATATATATATATATATATATATATATATATATATATATATACTTCATCCCATCTTAAGCTCACCCCTTATCCAACTCATCAGAGCTCACTCCCTTTTAGCGACGGACGTGATGGTTCGATCATACAACCGCATCTATACTTTTAGCGACGCTATATGTTGTCCATACCTAAAAGTATAGACGATAAATAGATGACCGAACTGTCACGTGTCCGCTCGCTAAAGGGGAGTGAGCTCAAATGAGTCGGATAAGGGTAAACTTAATATCCCACTATATATATATATATATATATATATATATATATATATTAACTGCATACATGCATAATTATAATATAATATATATAGTAATGTAGTACATATTAGTATCTAAGTGCATGTTATATATATAGATATAGATATAATGCATGCATGCACGTAAATTATATATATATATATGGGATTCCATCCACAAGAACCTAGGTTGTTGAGGAGCAACCTTTTTGCCCAAATTGCTACAACCTCAGTAGCGACATTATACTTAGTTTTTTTTATAAGCACTACAGTTGTAGCTATTTGGCCAAAAGGGTTTCTCCCAACAATCGGTTCTCAGGATGGAGACTTTATATATATATATATATATATATATATATATATATATATATATATATATATATAAGTTATATATATATAAGCAATGATTACATATTTATTTATATATATATCGATAACATATATAAAACTTATAATATATTTATATATATATATATAAACAATGAAATAATGTTTGTCTAATTTTGAAACAAAATAATTTTTTGAATTTTCTTTTAAATAATAAAATTAATTTGAGAATAAATAAAAGATGCCCAAAAAATGATTTAATCAAAATCTCTATTTTCTTTCCAAATTAGGTCAAACAAGCATTTGATAATCAACATATAATTTTTATCCCACAATGTATGACTCAATTGATTTAACATATTAAAACATCAAGATTAATAAAATTAATTAAATAATATTTAGAAAATATTTTTGGTCAAAATAAATAAGATAATTAAAACAATTATTATATAAATCCTATAGAGAGGATTCTACCATTTTAATTAATTTATTTACTAATTATTTTATCATCAAAATAAAACTAAAAGTTGGAGACCCAATAATCTCCTCCTTTTTTATGATGACAATTAACTAAAAATATTTTCCATAAAAGCTCCCCCTTAATTTATGCAATCATCAAAAAAATTTAAATTTTTGAAAATCTAACAATGCAACAATATATAATAGTTATAACAATTATTTTTCTTCTCCCAATAATATTTTTCTTCTCCCCCTTTGTCATCATAAAAAATGGGGGGAAAGAATAGTATAAATTATTTTTCAGAACCTATAGAAGAAGAGATTAGAATTTTTTTAAAAAAAATTAGTTGCCTCCTGCATGATTTGAATTTGTGTGGTTGCCTTTGACCAAAATTATTATACAAGAATGAAGATTATTTACTGTTAGATGTATAGAAATTTAAAAGAATATTCCATATTAAAACAATTATATATATATATATATATATGTTTTTAAAGAGAATAAAATTAAAAATTAAATATATTTTTTATAAAAAATATTCATATATAAATATATGGACATATATATATAGATGCATATATAATTATGAAAAAATTGACATGTGTCACTTGTACTTGAATAATTATGATGACCTGCATAGTCAGAATCTTTTTCACCTGATTTCATTTGTACTCATAGGAAGATGTTTAATTCTCCCTTCATGCTCATTTTATAAACCTTACTCATGCTTTCAGAGAAATCATTTCACAAAGTAATATCAATAGACCCAACAATGATGTCGTCAGTTATTTTTACTAGAGTCAGTTTCAAGACATGCCTGCAACATTTATCAATTTCAAGAACTGGTACCCTTTAATAAGAAGGGTCCTTTGGGTGAGTTGTCCATTTTGTATAAGGAACATTTCTGTTCTCCTTTATAAAAATGGGTATAGAATAATCAATCTTAGTAAACAAGAGCCTTTTATGAGTAGCAGGTCTATAAGATGCATGATTTTCTTTATTATTATATCTTGAAAAACTTTGATGAAAATTTCTATGAGATTTTTGACTTTTATTACAAAGCTCTTTCCTTGTATTAATAATTGGTGCAATATACATTCCTTTAGGCACCCAAATCATTTTTTCTTTATAATTTCCATTTCGAGCATTACACATGTGAAAAGAATGACCATTTCTGTTACAGTAAGAACATTTGGTAAATGAAGATGTATAATTTTCTTTTTCTTTACTTTTAACATGATAAAGTCCTTTATTTTTACTAAATTCTCCAATGTATCCTAATCCTTCTTTGTTAAATCCACATCTTTGTTGATTAAGCATGACATCAAGGTTTTCTTTCCCTTTTGTGAACTTAAGAACTATAAAATTTAAATCATCACGTTCTTTAGTTAGAATATTAATTTGATCTATTAAAGAAGAATCTTCATTTTGTTTTTCTAATTCTATCTTTAGAGATGCATTTTCAAAATTGAGATTTTTAATATCTTCACTTAACACTTGATTTTTTATTTGAGTAATTTCATTAATTACAACAAGTGTTGAATTTTCTATTTCAAGATCTTTATTTATTCTTTTAAATTGTTCTAATTCTTTTTTTAAGAAATTATTTTCCAAGTTTACTTTATTTAAACTTTCATTAGTTATAATCAAGTTTGCATTTTCCATTTCCAGATTTTTGTTAATTTTAATTAATTTTTCTAATAAAATTTTTAATTCAATAAAATATTCTTTAATAATTTTATTATCTTCATATAAACCATTATATGTTTCTTGTAGTTTATGGTGTTTTTCATATATATTATTTAAGGTATGCATGACAAATGAAGTACTAGATAATTGATGTTCAAAATGTACCTCAGATTTTGGTGATGGCTCATTGTTTGCCATTAAGCACAGATTTGCAATTTCCTCAGTTTGTTCAGTAACTTCTTCTTGATTTATAAGTAAATCTTTGAAAGCAATTCCTTTCTTTTTGATATCTGTATTCGATCCTACTTTTTCAACTAACATGTCGACTTCGTGGGCACACAGATTTCCAATAAGGCTATCAAGAGGATAAGTAGTTAGGTCTTGCCTTTCCTTAATAGCAATAACCTTCGTGTTCCAGATGGATGGAAGGGCTTTGAGAATTCTTATGTTTTTCTCATTTGTTGTATTTGCCTTCCCTAGATGTTCTAGTTCATCAATGATTCTAGAAAACCGTGTTTCCATATCAATGATCTTTTCACCTTCTTTCAGCTTGAAACTTTCACTCCTGGATTAGAGCATCTTTTCTAGTTTCTTTAATATGATTGGTTCCTTCATAGGTTAGAATCAATTTTCCTAGATTTCTTTTGCATTCTTGCAATTGCTAACTCTTTTGTATTCTTTTTCAATGAGAGCACTGGTTATCACTTGTTCAGCTATGGATGCAATGTTCATAGCCTTTTCATCATCAGTATTGAATTCATCAACATCTTTCTCAATGATCTTTTCTCCCACGATTTTTGTTGGAACTTTTACACCTTGTTCTATTGCAAGCCAAACTTTGATTCCTTGTGATTTGGCATAGATTTTGAATCTGTTTTTCCAGGTGGCAAAGTATGTACCATCAAATAGTGGAGGTCTGGTCATTGAAAGTCCTTCTCCACAACCAGTAGCATTGTAGGCCATAGATGGATCTACTCTTAGGTATGCCTATATTTACTCACCAAATAAGTTAAAGAGCACCGCTTTGATACCAATTGAAAGTCCAATAATAATCTAGAAGGGGGGGGTTGAATAGATTATTATAGATTAAAAAAATTATCTAAGGCCTTTTTGAATTTTTGGATAATTATTTTGCAGTGTTAGAAATTAATATGCAAGACAGAAAAAATTCAATCACACAATGCACAGATATTTATCTGGTTCACAACATACATCCCGGGTATGTTGCTACGTCCAGTCTCAAGCTCCTCTCCAGGACTTGAGATCCTATTACTATCAGTAATAAATACTCCTTCAACAGGCAGAGAAGCCTTTACAAAGTTTCATAGTCAAACTTCCAACTGTTCCCAACTAATTTGTAACGACCCCAAAATTCATATAATTTAATTCTCGACTTCGGTTGTTAATAATACATTCAACCTCTAATTTTACATCATTAAACGATAATACAACCATTGAAATTTGCGGAAATAATTAAAATTTTCTATTATAAACTATCCTCGTTCCCAAAACCTTCAACCTTTACATCTAAATATCTCAGAATCATGTTAATACTACAATAGTTTACATTCGCAAAACAATATTACAATTCAACATTAATACATTATTCAAAATATTAGACATGGTTTACAAGAATAACAACTTAGCTAGGATATTAAATCTTCATATATCACTCTTGATCCATAACAATCAAGTAGCACATAGTGTTACCTTCAATTCTTGAATTTGCAAAAATGGTTATTTGCAAGAATGAGCTCGACAGCTTAGCAAAATCTAACAGTTTTCATGCATCACGTAGCATATAATAACATGCTCAACATACAAGAATAATCATAAACAAACATAGCATACATGTTATAGTTCACATAACAACTATAAAGATTGAGTTCATTACTCAATCAACATTCATAGTTTAATCATCATAGTCATAGATTGACTTTCACATTTCATACTTTTGACATATATAATACATCATACACTAAAATTTTAAAGCAGATCATCATCAAGTTCACATAGCAAAAAGGAACTGAAAGACTTGCCTTCTACCTGTTTTTTACCAACACGCTAATACTTCTTATTCCCTCGCACAATCTACAATCGTATGTGAGATTGATAATAAATAAAATCAATACTCAATCTCATGGTCAAATTTATTCTAAGACCTTACTTAATCTTATTATCCTTTATAATGTCTTTATAGACATCTAACTATTTTATATATGCACTTCGGTTTTATTTTTCATTTTCATCACCACACATGCTAGACTATCACTTTGTAGTTTAATGTGTATATCACACCATTTTATTATACCACTTTGGTTTCAAAAATGCATATTCAACACATTGTTTACATGTTTAATTTTCCTTCATAAATCAAAATTACCCTTTTCGATTTCTTTCCATTATTATTCTTGTATTATCATCTTTTCATACTTAGATATCCAATATTAGCCATTAGTTAGACACTTTGTATACCAAAGTTTAGAAAACACTATTACTCTTAGGCATTTTATCGAGCACGTTATGTGCACACATTAATTTATCTCAACTCTTGATCTTAAATGGTTAATTATGCATAGAATATGATAACACATATCTATACTCATTACATATGTCAAAACATATTTTTAAATATCAAAATATATCATCACCCAAAATCTTAATTCAAACAGAATTATAAAACTCATCTTCACAATTTCTTTAACAAAACGTTGTTTTCGTTTTTAACGTAACTCGTTCGTTACATGTCCGTTTTTGTTCATTCTTATATAGAATTAACCCTTACTCAGTGTACTACAACCTCATATAGGCCTTAAAGTTAGACCCTTATCCATCTAAACCAGATTCTATAATTCATCAACTAGTCTAGAAAATTTCATTTTCTGGACATCCTTACTAAATAATTTATTTCGGACATGATCCGGTCCATAAAATGGCTCAATCTTGAGAGTCTAGCTAGTAAACTTCCATATCTACAACTTTACAGTTTTAAGTTTCTTCAGATTCAAAACACACGAATTTATATGAATTTTTCAAAGTCAGAAACCGTAACAGTTTTGATTTTATGGGCAGATTATTTTCCCTTCGAACCAGACTTACTAAAACAGACATTGCAAGAAATCTACAAAGAGTTTTCATGTGATTCCACTTTTTGAATATAGCTTACTTCCATATCTTCGATTTGATATAAGGCTCAATTTCTAACTCATTATACCCAAAGAGGTATGAATTTCACAAGATTTGTTCACAATTACTCAAAACCTACGAATTTTGTTCTTCAAATTTTCTTTCCATTTCATTTTCTTTCTTGAATCCTCTTGTTTGATTCTTGATAATCCAAGATTAAACCTATACAAACAAGATTAAGCATGATCTACTACCCTAGAACATAAATCTACCCAAAAAAATCAAAGATTAAATAAGAGTTTAGAAGTTACCTTCTTCTAGCTTTTTCTTCTTCTTCTTCTTCTAGCTCATCTCAATTCCTCTATTTCTCTCTATCTCTCTCAATTTCTCCTACATTATGAAGAACATAAAAATATAATTAAAACAAGGAATTTAGATTATAACCTTATTAGTATGAATTTAAGAAAGAGATGGAGATAATGATGATGGGGCTTGTTTTGTCTTCTCAAAGCTTTCCCTTCTTCTTATTTTTCTTCCTTTTCTTCTTCTCCTACAACTCTCTATAACTATCTTCTTCTTTCTTTGGTTTGTTTTCTAAAACTAACATACTAACTTGTAGGATATACATATAATATACAATACTAGTAATATATGATATATGTAACTCCTAGTAATTATTAGATATACTAATTACTAGTTAATACATAGGTTACACCAATTTGAACTTGAAAAGCCTAAGACCATGTTTGGCAAATACTCATTATTTTAATTAATCAATAGCTTAACATCAATCAATCTCATCAAATTGTCACATAATTATATTTACTTGGTTAATTATAATTTTGTGTAACAATCATCATATAACTCATCTAATTTAATTATCTCAATTAAATTAGAACTATAACATAAAATTATTATATTAATTAAATTAAATACTAAATATTCATTTAATTAATCTACTACACTTAATTACATTACTCTATAATCAAAACAAAATTTATTTATTTAACTCAATAAATAATTTAATTAAATATTTATATATATTAAAATTAATATAACATTCTCTTCACATCAATTCACATATTCTACAATATATGACATACACATACTCACACCCAACATATCTCATAAATAATACTTTTATTTATAAAATTCTCATTTATAATTTCTAAAAATCTGGGATGTCACATAATTTATCTTGGACAGCAAGCTCCTAGCTCCGTCCTCAAGCTTAGTTGTACTTCTTTTGAGTTCAGTTCTATTTGTCAGGAATAAGCATGTGAATGTTATTCCTATTTATATAAGATTTGATTATGATATATATGAATGAATATGCAAGTATACTTGCATTAAGAAAAGCTGTAAAGTCCTTTGATAGATAATAGAAACATGTGTATAAGGACTTAGAATGAATTGATCAAGTATGTTAGGTTGATCCTACATAAGCAAAACAACTTTGTAAAGTCCTTAAAAAGAAATGATGTACAAGGACTATAAACATAGAAAGATCAAGCATGTTAGGTTGATCTTATGATGTAATAGATAGACTTGTCTGATCGTCGAGCACTGCACCAGAAATCGTAGTTTGCCTGGAAAGTTAAGGAGAACTCGAGAGCTGTAAAGACAGAATCGTAGTCTGCAAGATAGTAGTTCTCGGAGTTTGTAGACTGCCAGGAGAGACGAGGAAGGATCGTAGTGTGTCGAGTAGAACTTCCTCGTAGCCAAAGTCTGCTGAGGAAGTCATGTTCAGAATCGTAGAGACAATTTCGCCACGAGCCGAATCCAACATCTGCCAAGCCAAGTCGTAAACGTAGACTACACTTTCGAGTCGTAGAGTTTATCGATGCCAAAGCTAAGTCAAGGATCGTAGACTACACTCGAGTTTGTAGAGTCTATTGATTACATGCGAGAGATCGTGGTCGAGCAAGATCGGATGAAGACAATAAGCACAAGGCGTAAATCGAGAGTGTCAAGATCGATCTCGAGTCGTAGTGTCTGCATGTGAAAAGTGAATCGTAGAGTGCAGAACTAAGACCTCAACTGTTGTGCTCACAATGCCAAGGCAGAATCATAGAGCAAATACGATTCTCAATAAATGAGCACTCCCAGAATATCCAAAGGAATGAAGCCTCTGGTTGGCACTGCAAAGATACATCCCATCATAAAGGAAACCAGAGAGCACTCAACGAATGGCATGCAGGCTAATAGAAGATCTAAGCACCAACTCAATCAGCATCCAGATTGAGTTGTGAAGCCATTCAAGATGAAGTCTTCCATAAGGAGATCAGAAGAAGACTTCAGTAACTGACTAAGGAAAGTCAGCAAGTGCAGTTGCTATCAACTAGACAGAAGACAACGATCTTGGAGACAACCAGGATCGTAGTGTTTGCCAAACAAAGAAAGAACTGATGAAGTGCATACAGAGACACTGGATAACTTCTGAAGAACAAGGCTAAAGTGATTAAGCATTGGGTCAGTCCATTGATGGTAAGTGAACAGGAGATCACAAGGACAAAGCGAACTGGACACGCCACAAATCTGAAGTGTCTTTTTATTCAGAAGGGGCCAGAGCAAAGAAGTCAAGTCATCAATACCTAAGAACTGTTGAGGCAAATAGAAGTGTTGAAGCACTGCACAAAAGAAAAGGAAGAGGTGTTCTACATTGAAGATCCAATCAAACACTCTTCAAGATCGTAGTGTTGTCTCTACCAGTAAACATGACACTACGATCAGGTCCTTGAAGACATGCATCAGAATCATAAAGTTCGAATAGCTGAAGACTGAGGCATTAACAATGGTTCAATCTGAAGGGTAATATTCGGACAAGTGCTTATTGAGAGCATTGATGCAAAAGGACAACCTCTTATCGAGAAATTAGAAGGAGGAATTAAAGTCTTCGACCTGCCCAAGACATTAAAGTGATATATCTGACAGGGTAGGTGAAACAATAGACTGCAGTATCAAAAAGTCAGAAAAAGTAAGACATGTCACATCTGCAGTCTACACCAAATAACTCGAGATCTGCGAAGCATTTCAAAGAGCTTCTAACGGCTACTTCTCAACGGGAAGATTGGGAAGGAGTATAAATTAGCTAGAGCTTCAACGATCAAAGGCGCTGATGATTGCAATGTTACAAAATCGTTGAGTTGGTTAAAATGATATCGTTGACTCTACGAGTTCCACCTGAGCTCAAATAGAACAAGTCTCGGTGACAGTGAGACTACGAAGGTGGAAGTGAAGCAACTTTGAAGATGGACTTGAACAGATCAAAGCTTCACTCAACAAAGATAAGAATGCTCACTGAATTGACATCTAAGCTGAGAGCCAAGAAGGACAAGAAGATAGTATTTAAAAGAGTGGCAAAAAACAAGGTAGATCCCAAGAGCCACTCTATGATTCACCATGAACCCAAAGCTGAAGCAGAGCAAGTACAGAACCATGTCTGCCAATATATTGAGAAGGGTTCAGGAAATGGTGATGGTGCACAGCTGACAATATACAAAGATGAGCAGAATGGAAGAAGATCAGCTGCACCAAAGATAATGTGGTCCAGTCTCAAAGCAGAATGCAAAGAGGACCACATCAAGCTGTTAAGTACAAAAGATGATCAAGCTTAAAGACATCTTAGCAGCTCAGCTCCAACAAAAACAACTACAACAACAAGAAGCCAGGGCCTGAGGAGTCCTTGTCCGGAGGGACTAAATGAAGTTCCAAGCCTGCTAGGCTTGAAGAGTTCTTAGGGAAATAGAAGAGTTCCAAGGCTGCTGGCCTTGAAGAGTTCTTAGTGAACTGAAGTTCCAAGGCTGCTGGCCTTGAAGGAATCTTAATGATTCAGGGTGCTGCCCTTCCTTAATGGAAATCCTGCTAGTTGAAAGCAGAAGAGTGGATTAGGAGCTTGAGTCTCTGAACCACTTAAACACTTTGTGTCTTTTACTTTATGTCATTTACATTATGTCTATTAAATGCTATAACTGCTATGTATGTTTTAACTGCTTACAACTGAACTAAATCTACGAACAATGTATGTATGATTATGAATATGAATATATCAATGAAGGGGATCTTTTACTTATTCCGCTGTGCTTAAAAAGATTCTTATGTTTGTCATATGCTAATTTAATAGCAATACAAAATAAAAGAGGAAAGTATTCAAAATAAAAAGGATCTATTCAACCCCCCCTTCTAGATCGATTGTGCCTACTGGGAACTAAAAAATGGTATCAGAGCAGGTTCTCATGCTATATTCAAAAGCTAATCGCTTTGAGTCTGATCCCATGCACAAATATTGTTCTAAACTTAGTTTAGTAGTAAGTCACTTGTTACATGCAGATGAGCTTACACGTTGGAAATATTGTGTACAGGTAAATGTGTATATACACCTGAAGCTACTCAGATTGGTCCATGTTCTCGAGTATTATATCAACAGGACCAATCCTTGCCTGCAGTCAATCTTGTAGTTTGAAGACCAAACGAAATAGCTCGAGAGACATTAACAACAAAAAGTCAAGCATCCATAAGCCTGAAAGATGAAAAGGCCATACATGCTAAGAAATGTTTATCCAGAGAAGAAAGAAGATCTTCTCAAACATTTGTCTGGCCAACCAGCAGCTGGGTGCAAACTTTGTGAACTGAAGGATGTCAAAGAACTAAAGATGCTAAGATACTCAGGCTGCATCTTCAAGACTACGACTGATTGATTAAAGGCCAACAAGAGCAATAAGTTGTCAAGAGCAAAAGTGAAGCTATGCACATCAGTGCCTAAACTCAGTAATTAAAGATAAATGATCATAAGAAACCGACAAAAAAAAGGTACTGTTCTCACTTATTATACATGTGTACATCATAAATTCACCTTCTTATGAACCATAACAATATTCTGTCAAGAAGTCATAATCTACCTAAAAAGGTGAGGAGAGAAAGTATCCTGATGGAAACTCAAACGTCTATTGTGACGAACGAGATTTTGTAATTTAATTTTAATATTTATTGAATCAAATAAATATTTTCGATGATTTAATTATTAGATTAAATAATTAATTGATGAAATTGTGGTAGATTAATTTAATTATATGTGTTACATTTATTAAATTAATGTGGAGAATTTTTATTATCGAAGTATGTGATTATGTGAGCTTATTGTATTAAAAGAAATATTTAATAAGCCTAATGTTATTTTAATTAATTTAATTATTAATTAGAGAGTTAATAATTTGACATTATTTGTTAATGAGAAATTAATTATGTGACTATGTGAATTTATGAGAATTTATTATATTTTATTTAAAATAAATTAAATAAGATATTGATTTATTTTATGAAGGAGTGTGACATTAATTAAACTATATGATAAAGTTTTATTAAATTAAATGGTTTTGAAATCTATTAAGCCTAGCCAAACATGGCCTTAGTGGGAGTTATTAGCGCTACCCATGATCAAGTTAATCAATTCATTATCTTGCTCGATTTCTCTTTTCTTTTATTATACGTATTCTTTTTCTATTCATTTTCTAAGTCTGAAAATAGAGAGGGAGAGAGAGTTTGAGAAAATTGTCAAATAAAAATTGTGAGATTTAGAGAAATTGGTAGTGTGTAATCAACAAGTTTTTGTGAAAAAAGTCATCTGTGATCATCTCTTCGAAATTATACTCTGGGTAATTTCTCCAAACCCAATTTCTATTTCACGTCATTTAGTTTTTATGAAAATGGCTTTCAAGCTTTGGTAAAGTCTTTGTAATTGGGAAAGGGTATGATTATGAGTTTATATATGTGTTAAATGTTACCATATCATATTTGATTATATATATTGTATAAACCATATCATCTGTTTCATGAAAATACATCGTATATGATTGCTTCAAAATTACAGAGTATGGGTTATGGCCATATGGCCCTCATATGTAACTTTAATATGTCAACCATAAATTTTCTACAAAATTTCCACTTATATGTGATTATACATGCTAAAACGAACAAAACAAAACTTGAATGGTTGGATTTGGCCTTATAATGAATCCGTAGTATTAAATTCCATGTTTTTGTTCAAGAACATCAAGAATAGTACAAATTGCATAACTTAATTCTGTGATTATGTGTTTTAATGGGTTAAAATCACTCTATAAATGTTGGGTATTGATTATATATGAATTCTAACATGTGGGTATGTTTAATTTGGAGAATTAATGATTATGTAGTGTTTATTTGCTGAATTCTGTGTTCTTCGCGAATCGGAAATTCGAATCTGAGTATCGTCATGCCATGCCTGACTCCAGTTCTCGAGACTTCTTGTATGCAATACACCGTGTCTTAAAGCCCAAGACCTAATACAAAAGTGGCGTTGCAAAATACTACTTAGCGTAATAATGCCCGTAAATGAGTTTTTAAAATGTTTAAGTCTAGCAATGTGTTATTAACCTAATCTAATGAACATAAAAACTTGTTAGACATATAATGAGGTTTTAAAATAAATTCTTAACACGTCCATAACACAATTACGTGTGAATTGAATGATCGAATGCATAGTTAGCTTATTGTTCGTGAAATCTAATTTTTGACAATAATTATAGTAATTGACTAAGTATAGTCATGAATTCGAGTTAGACAAAAGAATAAACTTATGATGTTTAGTAGGTTGTAATTGACTGGTATTGTGAACGTAATTGATATGTAGGATTTAAATCAAAGAACGAGTTTAGTTAAAGTGTAATCTACGCACGAGGCAAGTTTCCAAACCCTACTTGTTATCATTATGGAGTTATTCTCATTATTATTAATCAAGTTCAATCGTTATATTAAAGATTAATTATCTTTTCAAAGTATGATTCTGTTATACAATATTTGTTCTATTATATACCTATTGAGATTATTATTCATTTAATTATCATTTATTGTTGAACCTTGTTAGACTAGCGAATCCTTATTGATTCAACTAGTCCTTAGTTGATGAACGTTCTAAATTCAAAACCCTTATTGAATTATCCAAACCAAACTTCCTTTGGTGTGGACTCGAATGTCAAACTGAGATGAACACCCTGCAAAGGGATTACTTATGCGTTAGTGCACAGTATGGTACTAAGGGTTGATCCCCCTAAGTACGAGAAGAAGGGTCCATAGTCTTATGACTGTTAAAGGTTTCAAGTATAACCCTTGATAACCTAGGACATAGTTCAAGGTCTTATGACCCTCAGAAATCTTTTGATTCTTGTTATCCACTCTTGATTCAAAAGTTGAGCTTTTATTTCAGAAGTCTTTGATTTATTCGCATGTTATTATTTCATTATTATATTGTTATACTTGTGGGCAATCGTGGTCACTCTTGCATAATAATAACATTGCAGTTAAGAACGAAAGAGCAGACGAACCTTCCACTAGTAAAGGCAAGGGCAAGCTTAGCAAGTAATGAAGATTGATTATTTATGTGGTTATGTAATGATAATTAAAATTGATGTTACTTAAGACTTATTTGTTTATGTTTCCGTACAAATGATTTAAGGTTAGAGTAACCTGGGATTTATTTATTATGTAGTTGATGTAACCCCATAAGGGGAGATTTATTATTATTTCTATCTATTGCATGGTTTGCTTTTATTTATGGGTAGATAGATGGATGATGTTTGTACAGTGAACACCAAATCCCATGGAATCGAAGTACCTGGATTTGGGGGTGTCACATCTATAAACTTTCTCTCCATCCAAGTTTTAGGTTGAAGATGACATCTTGAAGGAAACCTGAAATGGGTCATAAGAGCATCACATGCCAAATTATTTCTATGTGAAGTAATCTTTGCTGGTGGGTTAGTATGTATGTACAAATCCTTGTTCTAAGTGTTTGATAACACATAGAGTACTATCAGTTCTACAAGAGTATCTTGATGATGTGTAGAAACTGATCACCTCCATGAATCAACTAGATACTCCTAAATCGTAGAGTTGATTATCACTCTGTGAACACTTAAACCTTGTGAACATAACCCTACAAATGATGAAACCATCAAAGATAAAGAGTGTGTTATTAAATGTCAAATCTTACACACACTCACCTTCATGCATATCAAAATGTATTATCTAAAACTAGTTTTATGCATGAATATAACTGTTAGTGATAAATGTGATGATTATCCAAATATAAGAGGAACATGGGTTTAGAAAACTAACCTAGCAGGACCCATTTAATTATGGGTACCAAAAATAGAAATATATTTAACCTACAGGTACTTGGTCTATCTGACCACACTAAGGAATGCTGAAGCAGAAGACTTCAGACAAGAAGACTCAACCAGTAGAAGGCTAAGGACTGTTCAGAAATGATTCTGATAGAACTCCTATATGTCCAAGCCTATCCTTGAAAGACCTGCTGAGCTAACCTGAATAAAGCTCATATGGCTGCTAATCTGTATATGGAAGCAGGTCATGTAGCTAAAGATGAAAAGGGTCTTATATGCTCAAATCAGGCAAAGCATGCTATATGAGAAGAATCCTCAAAGAAGCTCACATCAGAGGATCTTCGAGCATCAGTCAAGAAGACACAAGACTGTCAAACAAGACTACGTTCGTAGTGCTGTCAAAAGATCATAGAGTGATCAGTCCTGAAAATATCTATGCCTACGATACAAGGAAATCTAAATGATAATTGTGATCCCAGTCAGAAGGAGATATGCGAGGTTGCCTTCAAATGAACCTAAAGTAATGGGAATCACATCTATCTAGGAAGACAGCATCAACCATGGGAGGCATTGATCTGTTGAGAAACCACAACACTGAGATACCATGAAGAAATGTACCAGCTACAGAGTCTCAAAACTTTGTGGCTGATGAACCAAATGAAGATCCATAGTCAGTAGGAACGTCTCAAAATGTACTACTGATAACCTATCAGCCACCCAACTCAAAATCGTTGAGTGCTACGATCAAACATCTGATCGCAGTGTAGAAGCAGGAAGACACCACGATTACAGCAAATGCAATTGTCCAAAGTTGGTAGAGGACTTCCCCAACAGAAAAGGTCAAAAGAGATGTCAGTGCAAATAACTCCTAAAGTACTTCATCTAGAAAGCGCCTCAGGGACAAACCTGACCCTTAGCTCACTCTAAGAGGTTGGCCCTTCCTGAGCTACCTTAATCCAAAAGAATTGCTTGATAAAATTTATCTCAAGGACCAAGACAGTCAACGATCGGAGAGTAGAGTTTGAAAGAACTCAACGATCGTAATGTAACTTCAACAATCAGAGTGCAACCTCAGCGATCGTAGAAGCAGACTCAACGATCGCAGTCCTACCAGAGTATACTCCAGTTCACGAGGAGCGTGAGAAATGGGACAATTGCTCAACTATTCAGATTGTGAGGAGATAAGTTCGAATATATTAGTGATCAAGCTATGCTGCATCAAAATGAGGATAAATGTCAAAACCATCCACAGCAGCATCTCTCAAAAGTTGATCGTTGAGTCAACAAGGAAAACGTAGAGTCCATAGCTGCCTTACCATGCTACTCTACGAACCAAAGAGGTCAATGGTCAATCCACATCAATAAAACATCTACTCTTTTGAAAGAAATATCTAACTAAAAAGTTATGGGGAGTTACAGCTCATTACGGGGCATCGTTCAACCAATGGTTGGTTGACACATCACTGATCATGCAGAGTTAGAAGGAACTGTCATTAAGACTAATTCAAAATCTGCAAACAGTTATCAGAAACCATCGAACCTTTCTCCCTCCCATTTTAAAACCCTAGAATCCTCTCAAAAGCCAAAATCAATTAACCTTCCAGAATCTTACCCAAATCACAATCAACCATCTCTCATAAACCTCTCTGAATCAAATACCCACATTCTTCAAACTGCTCAAATGGAAAACTGGCGAGTAATCACTGGCATTCAGCTCGGATCCAAGTCGTTTGAGAAATCCAAAAAGAAGTTCAGAGACATTCTCAAACTTATGAAGAAAGTTGGATTCTCAGAATGCCTTGAGGCTAGCACTCGAGTATATGTTGACCTGGTTAAAGAGTTCTACTCAAATGCTTCCATAAAGTCTGGAACCCTTTCTATCAAGGTCAAAGGTCAGTCTCTAAAGTTGAAATCATCTGACCTAAATCAATGCTTAGGCTTTCCTGACCAAGGACTAAAGAGCCTTGATGATATCGATACGGAACAAGCAAAGGAGATCATGGGGTACCAAAGAAACCCTAGTTTGGAGGACATGAAGAAGAAGGAATTTCTAGAGGAGTTCGAGTTTCTTGCAGAGATAGTGGGAAAATGCATATTAAGCAAGGATACTGCACATGATACTGTGCTTGATCAGCAGTTGAAGATTATGTCAGCAATAGTTCAGAAAAGATAAATCAACTTTGGGGTTATCCTACTAGATCAAATCTCAAAATGGCTGGAAAAGGTTAAGATGAAGAAATCTACAGATAAACCCCTGACTAAGGTCTTTCATGGAAGACTGCTGAGTATTGTGATAAAGAAGAAGCTAGGAGGAAGAATCAAGGATGATAAGGGAGAACCTCTTAATGTTCACAAAGTTATGTCTCCACAATTGTTTTTAAATTAGAAGAAAAACCCAAAGGAGAACAGAAGACTGATAACTGGAAGCAGCAGCAAGGCCTCTGCAAAGAAGAGGAAAGCAGAAAAGGTAGAAAGCTCTAACTCTGATGACTCTATACCAACAGCAACCACACCAGTCAGGAAGACATCCAGAGGTGTGAAGAGAATCAAGACCCCACCAAGAAGTCTCTCCACCAAAGAAAAGGCTGAAGAAGAAAGAGTCCTGACTATAGAAACCACCAAGAGGAGAAGCAACATACTACTTCAAGGGCCATCATAAAAGAAAGCAAAGGTGGTAAACAAACCAGCCTTAGTTTCTAAAGATGGCACATCTGATGAAGAGGAGAATGCTGAGTCAGAAGAAACAAAGGGAACCGACGATCTCAAGATTGAGTCTCCACAGACCAAATCCAGCAATGAAGGTGAAGCTGGATTAATGAATAAAAATGCAGCATCTACTGATAAAGAAGAATGCTCAAGCCCAGTGGCTAATCCTCAGAGCAGTCACTCTGCTGCTGAAGAAGAGATTCAAGACGACCAAACTCAATTTCCAAAGGCAACTGCCTCAACAAGTCCAAATGATGGGTCAAATGATGTTGTTTCTAAAGAAGAAGAATGTGCCAATTCAAACCCTGAAAGCCCCCATGATGGCTCAAAAGGTGATAAGTCCACAGAAGAAGGGTCTGCCCCTACCCTTGCTGAACCCCAAGGAAGTTCATTTGATGAACCAGAAGCTTCTAAGTCTGAAGAGGAAGAAGAGTCTGACTCTCCCAAAACTGAACCTCCAAGAAGAAGGAAGAGCTACAGACTGCAAGCCAAATTTGCCTCTAAAAGGAGAAACGATCACTCCAATGCTGTCATTGAAGTAAGTGATGATGAGGCTGTAAGTGCTGAAGATGAAATCAGTGGTGAAGAAGATGAATCAGAAAAATATATTGATGAAGAAGGTTCTGAAAATGAAATACAGCAAGAAGGATTCACTGTTGGAAATGATCAAGATAGTTCAGGCTCTGAGAGAAGAAATGGAGAATGATTCCAATTCTGAAAATCAGGAATCAGAGGAACCAGAATTCTATCATGTTCTCTCTCCAGCAAAATTCACCAGGAGAATAGTGGTAGAAGTCTTGAATGAACCACCAGAAGCTCCACCAGAAAGATGGGTGAACTATGGAAATGAGCAGCTCAAGGTAGTAAGAATGACTACCTTTGATATAGCTAAAAACTGGAACAACATGGAGCTAGACTGCTTAACCATTCTCTATAATCCTGATGACTTGCTAATGAGATGGTTCTTCCAATGGATGCCATGGCTAAAGGCCCATACTGAAAAAGATGGAAGCTACTTCAGCTGGTGCTACTCTCATTTTCCAAGCATGGAGCTGGTGGCACAAAACTTCCCAAGGGTAAAGAGTTTTGCTACAAAGATGATCATAAACCAGCCCCACTTCAAAGTCTATCGCCATACTGGAAATCACTATATCCCCTACGATCATAGAATGGACTCTCAACGAAGAAGGAACATGACCAAGGAGATGATCGTAGAGTCTATTCACTCTACTGCTGATGGTGTTCAAGGTCAAAATCAGAAACCTACATCAGCCCAAGCACTATTATCTGACATTCCTTCATCCTCAACCAGTGATTAGAACTCAACGATTCTTCAGATTCTCAACACCTTCAAAAATCTGTCCAAGGATGCAGATCGTAGAGTTCAATCTATAATGCTCGACAGGAGACTGCTCAACCAGATGATCAAGTATCTGTGGAGAAGGAGATATAAAAAATTATGATGAACTGATTGAGAAAATATCTCTATTCACTGAAGAATCACAGAAGCTGACGGCAGCAGGAGATAATTCATTCCAGAACAAACTTCAAGCTATTATGGTAAATGTATCTCTCAAACTCAAAGAGAGAGATAACATATATCTGAAGATTATGCATGATCAGAAGGCAGAAGCTCTACGAGCACAGAAGGCCAATGAAGAGCAGATTCAAGCCCTCTCTGACAAGATTGATGACATGAAGCAGTCTTTCTCAGTGTAACTTGAGCTAGGCCAACAAGAACTCAAAATGGAAGTTGGTAACTCCCCCTACCAAATGGAGCAGCTCATGACCAACATGGAGCAGCTCTCGCAAATGATTAATGACAAAAAGGACGAGAAAAAGAGGCATAAAAAGAGAAAGAGCAAAAGGCATTCAAGGAGGAGCAAGAAGATCAAACAAGAAAAGAAGTCAAAGAAGCAGACAGTAGAAGAAGAGGCAGAGTCATCATCCGAGGGGGAGCCAAAGATTGATGAGCCTATGTATGCAGAAGCTGAGGGGGAGCCAGAAGGAAAAGAGGAGCATGCATCTGAGGGGGAGCAAAGCAAAGCAAAGCAAGAAAGTCATCATCCCAAGGGGAGCGGGAACAAGAAGGTCAAACAGATGATTAGTTGATCAATAGACATCCTAGAAACATACATGGAGCCAAAGAGGTACATCTCTGACTAGTTAAGTATGTTCAGGATCCAGGGTGTAAAATATGAATGTATTAAATTCCACATCATTATAAATGACATTCATGATTATCTATTTTAGAAATACAGCTGCTCACTGTATATAAGATTCATTCATAACATGCATATGCACTTATTATTTTTGTCATAATCAAATAGGTGGAGATTGTCAGGAATAAGCATGTGAATGTTATTCCTATTTACATAAGATTTGATTATGATATATATGAATGAATATGCAAGTATGCTTGCATTAAGAAAAGCTGTAAATTCCTTTGATAGATAATAGAAACATGTGTACAAGGACTTAGAATGAATTGATCAAGTATGTTAGGTTGATCCTATATAAGCAAAACAGCTTTGTAAAGTCCTTAAAAAGAAATGATGTACAAGGACTATAAACATAGAAAGATCAAGCATGTTAGGTTGATCTTATGATGTAATAAATAGGTTTGTCTGATCGTCGAGCACTGCACCAAAAATCGTAGTTTGCCTGGAAAGTTAAGGAGAACTCGAGAGCTGTAAAGGCAGAATCGTAGTCTGCAAGATAGTAGTTCCCGGAGTTCGTAGACTGCCAGGAGAGACGAGGAAGGATCGTAGTGTGTCGAGTAGAACTTCCTCGTGGCCAAGTCTCTGCCGAGGAAGTCATGTTCGAGAATCGTGAGAGACAACACCGCCTAATGGTAGCCGATAGAACATCTGCCAAGCCAAGTCAAAACGAGACTACACTTGGAGTCGTAGAAGTCTGGCGATCTTAGAAGCCAAGTCAAGGATCGTAGACTACACTCGAGTCGTAGAAGTCTATTGATTACATGCAGAGATCGTGGTCGAGCAAGATCGGATGAAGATAACAAGCACAAGGCGTAAATCGTAGAGTGTCAAGATCTCGATCTCGAGTTGTAGTGTTCAGCATGACCAAAAGTTGATCGTAGTGAGTGCGTAACTAAGACCTCAATCGTTGTTGTGCTCATTAATGCCAAGGCAAAATCGTAGAGCAAATACGATTTTTAACAAATGAGCACTCCCAGAATATCCAAAGGAATGAAGCCTCTAGTTGGCACTGCAAAGATACATCCCATCATAAAGGATGTAACAACCCGATATTTTCTATATAATTAAATAGGAAATTTTGCGTATAAATTTTTTTTTTATTTGAAGGATGAGGATTTGTACAAGATAATGTGTGTATGTAATTATGTAATAAATAAAAATATATTTATTATATGAATGTTTACAAATAATTTTATTTTAGAATTGTTGATTATCATAAATTATATTCTTTTAAATAATTAATTTTATGGTGGAAATATTTTTATTATTTATTTTCCATGAAAATATAATTATATATTATTTAAATAATATATGAAATGATTATTAGAATTAGCATAATAATTAATCTATTTTAATATATGAATTTGTGCTAGTTTAATTAAGTTAATTATTTTAACTTAATTAGTAATGTTAAATATGAATAATAAATCGATATGGAATCCAAACCCTAATTTTAGATTTTGATCAAGGAATGAGAATAATATTATTATATTATTATTTGTCGATTGTTATAGATATGTGTATTATGTGTGTAAGGTTAATGTAGGGAACAGTTTTAATATTACTGATAAACCCTAATTCTGGTTCTGGAACAAGGAATGATGATAATAATATAATATTAATTATATTTTGATTTTTTACGTCTTATAAATATGTCTTTGCTTATGTGTGGAATGATAATGGGTGTTCAATTATGTTGTATAATGACCAAACCCTAACATTAATTTGTTTCACCCTATTGTGAAATTCAAATAGGCAATTCAAGACTATTATATAACTGTGTTATATAATATATGTTGTGTATTAAATAATTAATTAGGTAAACTCTAATTAAAATCTAGAAACCCTAGTTAATATTTAGAAATTTTAATTTCTAGAAACCCTAATTTGAAACTCAAACCGGAGTGTATGATTGGTAAGAAATTGTGATTAATGTTAATGCAGATATCAATTATTATTAATTAAGAAACCCTAATTTCAATTTTTAGAAACTAAAATATTTCTTTTTGTACAAACCCTAGTTGGAAAATCCTATAACTTGTGCTAAACCTTAGGGTTAAACCCTAAGAGTTTGTGTAAAACCCCAACTTTTTGAATAAAGATGAATTTTCTATAAATATTATTTTTGAATATTATGGAGTGAAATTGATATAATGTTATAATTGTGGGTAATATTTATAAATTTTGCAAAGTACGCAAGTTGTTATATAATATTCGATTGGCTCTGGGAATATTCGCTTTTAACAGGAATATTCGCATAACTAAGACAATCATTAGTGGACCCCACAACGGAATTATTTTCTGATTGAGAAAACGACAAAAATACTTTTAAAAAATAACTACGGAAGTTTTACCGTTAACTCGTTGAAACACCCAAGTGTTAAAAGTACAAATAATACGCGTGGTCGCATAAGAGCACACCAGATATTAATTATTGATGCTTACGTGATAAGTCACTCAGCTTTTGTTGGTATTATTAATGTAATAATACGTAAAATCTTTTATATAAAAATGTAATACTTTTATAAAGTTATTCTATAAATAGAATATATTATATTCTATTATGCATAATGTTGCATAGTGTTCAGATATAGTATTTTGTATAGTAAAATCTTTTTATATAAAATAGAATACTTTTATAAAAGTTATCTATTTTATTAGACAATAATTAGAATATATTATATTTTATTATGCATAGTGTTTGCATAAGGCTCAGATAAGGTTTGCATAGTAAAATCTTTTATAAAGTTATTCGCTTTATTAGATTATAAATAAAATATATTATATTTTATTTAAAAGATTTTGCTTTAAATATGGACCGTCGATTAAAGTAAATCAATCTGACCGCTCATGAGTTAGTTACTATGCAAACCATTTTTCTATAAATAGAAGCTCATTCCTTCATTATTTTCTTACTTAATTCACCAAAACTCTAGAGAGATAAACTATAGAGAGAAAGAAGAAAAAGTATTCTCGCTACTTCACTACTTATATATCCAAAGACTTTTCTTCTTAAGGTAGGGAATATTATTTGTTGTACTCAAAGGGTGTTATTCTTTTGTATTCATGAAGAGAACTTATGTTATTCCATTCTTTATTATTCTCGTGAATAACTCAGATACGCCAAGCTACCCTATACTTGGTGACATTCTTCTATTATTCCGCCTTTACTATTCTCGTTGAATATCCTGTCTGTATGCTTTTACGCCGGACCGATTCCGCCTTTTTTATTATTATTCGTTGAATATCCTGTCTCATATGCTTTTACGCCGACCGGGTTCCGCTTTTTATTATTATTCTCGTTGAATATCCTGCTCGCTGCTTTTACGCCGACCGATTCCGCCCTTATTAGTATTCTCGTTGAATAACCTGCCTATGCCAAGTACCGCATGCATGTGATTTCTGTTGTTATTCCATTCTTTATTATTCTCGTTGAACATCCTCGCTTGCATGTAATTTTCGCCTCGACTCGTTCCGTTATTTAGTATTCTCGTTGAATAACTCGCCTATGCGAAGTACCGCATGCATGGTGATTTCTTTTGTTATTCCATTCTTTATTATACTCAGTCTGTTTAAAGTTTTAACTTCTATACTCCATGAAATTAGTGGAATATCCTCGATAATTGCACGCTTCATCCAAAGATCTTTTCATGGAAATATTCTTCCGAGCATTCTTGAATTTTACTCTACAAAGCAAGATCATGTTGACAATTTGACATTATTAGTTCTCGGATAAATTAATTCTTGAACTTGTTTTATCAATTCTTATATCATTGTCATCATCCTCATATTTATATTTTTTTGAAAGTCATCTGTGGCCCCAGTAGTGCATGGATGGACTTGGTATGATTATGACCAGGTGGATTATTCGGTAATCATGACCGTAATGTTACAAATGATGTGGTAAAAGTCCTCATCGGCTCAGTAGTGCATTGATGGACAAGTTGTTGGCATGATCATGACCATTAATGAATACACAAATATTCTCGCCCGTAGAAGGCATGGATAATTGTGGTCGTGATACTAAAGAATATCCTCGGCCAGAAAAGTGTGGGGTGATTCGATGATGTGGATTATTTATTGTCGAGTCCCAAATGATAAAAGTGATGAAAAACCTTTTAAATCATAAAAGATAGTAGATTTTATTCTCTACTTGACTCTTTTAATGGATTGCTTGTTCCACCGCAGCTTAAACTTGATGTTTGTTATATTTTATCGCTTTAACACTGCTTAAGGCTAATGATAATTTATTCTCGCATTATCTTAGTCATAATATTTCTTACCGGGCTAGTTGAGCTCACCCTTTCTTTTCACCGTTTCTCTTGAAAATGAGAATATAGTCGGACGAGCTCTGGGAACGGAGTGATGGTCCTAGATGGTGCATTAGTAGTCCTCACTATTCTGTGAAATAGTGTGATAATAATTGTAATGAGGACTCCTTTTCGAGTTTGTATACTCTCTAGTAGACAATATTTGTATTCAAACTCACAGCTTTATGTTTTGTCGTATTGTACACGAATAATTGTATTATTAAGTGTATTTAAATTTCTGTACCATGTATCCATGCGACTCAAGATGGGTGATGTATACCTAATTTTGGGGCGCCACAATTTGGTATCAAAGCTTAGGATATGATCCTGCTAAGATGTGAGACTAGAACTAGGAGGGGAGAGACGGGAATTCTTCGCTAGTATAACCTACCTAAATTTATTTGGTATTTAATTGGTCGGTCGAAGTATAGGATAATATGTTATATGTTAATTAACCTTTGTTTTGTGGCAAGATTCAAAATGACATCCGAGAATGTTGAGAATAGCAATGGAGCACAAGAGACCGCTGAGTCTCCACATATCAATAATCGTGATAATGTGCATCGTGAAGGCGACAATCCTCATGCAAACAACAACACCGACCAAATGATGAATGATGGATTGTTCAGAGCTTTATGCAATTCATGCAACATCAAAGAGAGCGCTCCTCGTCCAAAAATGTAGGTGGAAACACCGAAACTCTCTGACGGCCACCGCTAAATGCTTCAAGGAGCCGGGACCACCGAGTTTATCGAGAGCCAAAACCACTTAAGGCGAAAGCATGGATAAAGCAGATCACCAAGATATTTGATGTCTTGGGATGCTCCGAGGAGCAAAAGGTTCCTTCGCCACCTTTCATGTGTTATGCGTGAAGAGGCAGACATTACTAGTGGGAATCAGAAAACGCACTCAAATTTCGACGACTCAAGATGTCTTGGGAGAAGTTCCAAGAGCTATTCAACGACAAGTACTTTCCCGAGAGTATTCATCACATGAAAGAAGTGGAGTTTATCAAATTGAACAAAACAATACGACCGTGTCGCAATACGAGGCTAAATTTATGAGTTATCCCGGCCAGCATCCCATTTGGTCGATAATGAGGAGCCGAATGACGCGAATGTTTTTAAGAGGTTTGAAACCGAGATACGCCAATATCTTATTTCTCATAAACCGTGTTTTGTACTCGAGATGTTGTAAATAGGGCTCGCTTATTTGAGCGCCAGAACGAGTCAACGCAACCAAGAGAAAGCAAATTGACAAAGATGAAAATACCAAAGGTATCACCATCGAAACTAAGTGACAACAAACGTGAGGGAATCAACATGCCGTAAATGGTAACCACTTCGGGGGTAATCATGGCCAAGACAAAGAAAAATGGACATTTCAAGAAAAGGAGATTCAACAATGATGGAAAGACGCCAAAGACCAAAGACCTGTTGTTAAGGAAGGAGAACGACCACCTATCATATGCTTCAAATGCGAGGGGAGGGACATATCACCAAATCGCACGCGATGCCATCCAAAGCATGTTATAATTGTGGAAGAGAAGGTCACTTAGCCCGATTTTTTCGCTCACCAAGACAAGTTCAATAGGATGGAGGCACCAAAAGCCATCCCGTAAAAGTCAAAGCCAGAGTGCAAAGGGAGAGCGTTTGTTGTGACCTCCCAGAAAGCAAGGAACCCGAATGAGGTCATCACGGTAAGCTTATCATAAACTCTAGTGAGTCTATACCTTATTTGATACCGGTTCTACCCATTCTTTTATTTCTCCTACTTGCGCCAACGATTAAATTTGACTCGAGAAATTAGACTTTGACTTATCTCGTAGAAACTCCGCTGGGAGAAACCTTCATTACATCCACTCGCTTATAAGTCTTGTTTGGTTCAAATCGATACCCTCACATTACCCGTCGATCTTATTTCATTAAAAATACTTGCATTTGATGTAATTCTAGGGATTGATTGTTAACTACTCATCATGCAAAAATTGATTATTTTCATAAGATTATTAGCTTTCATATTCCTAACCAACCTATTATGCTAATTCAAGCCACCAAACCATTAAAATCAATCACCGCTATCTCAAGCCATAAAGCTATTCGCTTATTGAAAAACGGATGTCAAGCTTTCTTAGCTCATGTCACGGATCTAAACAAAATACGCCGCTTTTGAATGATATTTCTATTGTTAATGAATTTCCGACGATTCCCCTCAAGAACTTCCCGCCTACCCCTCCAGAGCGTGAAATTGAATTTTGTATCGACCTTTGAACCCGGTACAAAACCCATTTCCAAAGCCCCATATCGAATGGCTCCTATCAACTTCGTGAGTTAAAGACCCAACTACAGAATTGTTAGACATCGGTTTCATTCGCCCTAGTACTTCTCCTCGGGGTGCTCTCTGCTCTATTCGTGAAAAAGAAAGATGGGAGTATGCGACTTTTGTATTGATTATCTGGAGTCAATCATGTCACCATCAAAAATAGGTACCCATTGCCACGTATTGATGACCTGTTTGACCAAATTGCAAGGAGCCAAATTCTTTTCAAAGATCGATCTTCGCTCCTGATATATCACCAATTGAAGATTAGAACCGGCGACATTCCAAAGACGGCTTTTCGTAACTCCAGACGGCATTATTATGAATTCCTAGTCATGTCCTTTGATCGACTAATGCTCCCGCCGCCTTCATGGATATGATGAACCGAGTATTCAAGGAATATTTGGATCACTTTGTGGTCGCTTTTATCGATGACATCCTCATATATTCCAAAACCCGTGAAGATCATGAGCAACACTTGAGGTCGATACTCCAAAAGCTTTGTGAATATAAGCTTTATGCCAAGTTGAAGAAATGCGAGTTCGGCTTGAGGAAGTAGCATTCCTCGGGCACGTGGTATCAAGTCATGGAATATCTGCTGACCCAAAGAAAGATCAAAGCTTATTCAAAGTCGGGAGCAACCTAAATCAAGTGATCAAGTACGAGCTTTCTTTTAGCCAAGTTATTATCGAGATTCGTAGAAGGGTTTTCTCGAATCGCTACTCCACTAACTCAAATTGACTCGGAAAGATACAAAGTTCGGCTTGAGCGAGGAATGTGAGAAGAGTTTTCAAGAACTCAAGAGGAGACTCATTTCAAAGACTGCTCGACAATACCATCCGGTTCGAGGATTTGTCATCTACAAAGTGATGCTTCTAAAAGGGTTAGATGTGTTCTCATGCAACATGGGAAAGTCATAGCCTATGCCTCACGATAACTCAAAGAATATGAGAGGAATTATCCTACTCATGATCTAGAGTCAGTAAAATTGCATTTTCGCACTAAAGATTTGGAGGCATTACTTGTATGGGGAGAAAGTGGAGATCTTTACTGGATCATAAAAGCCTCAAATATTTCTTCACTCAAAAGGAACTCAACATGCGATAAACGACGCTTGGCTTGAACTGCTGAAAGATTATGATCATACCATCCAATACCATCCCTGAAAAGCTTAACGTGGTAGCCGACGATCGAGTAATAAGATCATATGCAAGTACGAAAAGCAATATTGTCAACACAAAGGCCCATTTTGTGTGACTTGCAAAGGATGGAGATAGAGTTAAAGACTCTGTGGACCCATGTGATGATGGCGAATATACGAGTAGAACCGACTTTAATTGATAAAGTTAAAGTCGCTTTCAAGCTACGCACTGGAGCCGATGCGATGCGATGAGGAAGAAAGTGCAAGAAGGTGCTATGCCGAAGCAAGAATCGATGAAGAAGGAATACTTTGAGTCAACTCCGCACTTTGTGTTCCTAACGACCCCGATTTTAAAAGTATAAAATCATGATGGAGGCGCATAACACACCGCTTGCAATCCATCTCGGGAGTACCAAAATGTATCATGATATTCGCCATATATTTTGGTGGAGCAATATGAAGAGAGAGATAGCGCTGCTTATCTCAAGGTGTCTAACGTGTCAACGAAGTCAAGGCGAGCATCAAGTACCAAAAAAGGTCCATCAGAACCACTTGAAATTCCGTAATGGAAGTGGGAGCACATTACCATGGATTTCAAGTATCGGCCTTCCCAAAGTTTCTCAAGGCATAGATGCGATTTGGGTCATTGTTGATAGATCGACCAAGTCTGCTTCATTTTTACCGATACGAGAAACTTATACACTTGAACGCCTTGCTCAGATGTATATAAAACGAGGTTGTAAGATTGCATGGTATGCCAAGATCCATAGTTTCGATCGAGACCCAAGATTCACTTCAAGATTTTGGGTTAGTTTGCAAAAAGCTATGGGCACACGGATTTACGATTTAGCTTCTAAGATATCATCCTCGATTTGACGGACGACAATGAGAGAGACTATTCAAACTCTTGAAGATCTATTAAGACTCGTGGTCCTCGACTTCAAGGGAAGTTGGGACAAGTTCTTACCATCGGTGGAGTTTTCCTACAACAACAGCTTATCAAGCAAGTATCGGCATGGCTCCATTCAAGCGCCAGATGGAAGAAAGTGTCGCTCTCCAAAGATGTCGGGATGAGGTGGGTGAAGCAACGTTGTTGGGACCGGAGTTGGTACGTATGATGACTACTAAAAGATTCAAACGATCCGACAACGATAAAAAACCTCACAAGATCGATAAAAGAGTTATGTTGATCTTCATCGAAAGGACGTGGAATTCGATATAGGAGATCATGTGTTGTTACGTGTTGCTCCATGGAAAGGAGTTACGAGATTTGGAAAGAGAGGAAAGCTCAATCCTCGATTCATCGGCCCATTTTTAATCCTCGATCGAGTAGGAACTGTGGCCTATAGACTCGCTTTACCGCCAAGTATGTCTCGTGTTCATAACGTTTTTCACATATCCATGTTACGTAAATATGTGGAAGACCCAACCACATTATCGAAGTTAGAACCGATGAAATAGCGGAAGATTTGACGTATGAAGAGGTTCCTGCTCAAATCTTGATAAGAAGGAACATATTCTACGCACCAAGGTTATACCTCAAGTCAAAGTTTTGTGGAGAAACCACGATGTTGAGGAAATGACTTGGGAGTTAGAATCTGAAATGAAATCAAGGTATCCTTACCTCTTCAATATACCAGGTACGTACCCTAATTTCGAGGGCAAAATTTCATAAGAAGGGGAGATTGTAAAACCCCAACTTTTTGAATAAAGATGAATTTTCTATAAATATTATTTTTGAATATTATGGAGTGAAATTGATATAATGTTATAATTGTGGGTAATATTTATAAATTTTGCAAAGTACGCAAGTTGTTATATAATATTCGATTGGTCTGGAATATTCGCTTTAACAGGAATATTCGCATAACAAAGACAATCATTAGTGGACCCCACAACGGAATTATTGTTTGGATCGAGAAAACGACAAAAATATTTTTTATGAAAATAACGGCGAAAGTTTTACCGTTAACTCGTTGAAACACCCAGTGTTAAAAATACAAGAATACGCGTGGTCGCATAAGAGCACACTTGTATTAATTATCGATGCTTACGTGATAAGTCACTCAGCTTTTTTGTGTTATTATTAATGTAATAATACGTAAAATCTTTTTATATAAAAATGTAATACTTTTTATAAAGTTATTCTATAAATAGAATATATTATATTCTATTATGCATAGTGTTGCATAAAGTCTCGGATAGATATGCAGATAGTATTTTGCATAGTAAAATCTTTTTATATAAAAAATGTAATACTTTTATAAAGTTATCTGCTTTATTAGATAATAATTAGAATATATTATATTTTATTATGCATATTGTTTTTGATAAAGTCTCGTATAAGTGTTTGCATATAGTAAAATCTTTTATAAAGTTATTCGTTTTATTAGATTATAAATAGAATATATTATATTTTATTTATTTAAAAGATTTTGCTTTAAATATGGACCGTCGATTAAAGTAAATCAATCTGGACCGCTCATGAGTTAGTTACTATGCACCCATTTTTTATAAATAAAGCTCATTCCTTCATTATTTTCTTATGAATTCAATCAAACTCTGTAGAGATAAACTATAGAGAGAAAAGAAGAAAGTATTCTCGCTACTTCACTACTTATATATCCAAGACTCTTTTCTTCTTAAGGTAGGGAATATTATTTGTTGTACTCGTAAGGGGTGTTATTCTTTTGTATTCATGAAGAGAACTTATGTTATTCCATTCTTTATTATTCTCGTTGAATAACTCAGTATACGCTGCTTTACCCTATACTTGGTGACATTCTTCTATTATTCCGCCTTTACTATTCTTCTGTAATATCCTCGTCTGAGATATTTACACTTAATTCTTCCGCTTTTTATTATTCTGTTGAATATCCTGTCAGGCCTTTCCGCCTTTTATTATTATTCTCGTTGAATATCCTCGTCAATGCGCTTTTACGGACCCGATTCCGCCCTTATTAGTATTCTGTTGAATAACTCGCGTCTATATGCAAGCACCGCATGCATGGTGATTTCGTTGTTATTCCATTCTTTATTATTCTCGTTGAACATCCTGCTTGCAAGTAATTTTGCACCGACCGGTTCCGTTATTTAGTATTCTATTGAATAACTCTGCCTATGCCAAGTACCGCATGCATGGTGATTTCTTTTGTTATTCCATTTTTTATTATACTCAATTGGTTAAAGTTTTGACTTCTATACTCCATGAAATTAGTGGAATATCCTCGATAATTGCGCTTCATCCAAAGATCTTTTCATGGAAATATTCTTCTGAGCATTCTTGAATTTTACTCTACAAAGCAGTATCATGTTGACAATTTGGACATTATTAGTTCCTGGATAAATTAATTCTTGAACTTGTTTTATTGAATTCTTATATCATTGTCATCATCCTCATGTTTATATTTTTTTTGAAAGTCATCTGTGGCCTGTAGTGCATAGATGGACTTGGTATGATTATGACCAGGGATTATTCGGTGTAATCATGACCGTAATGTTACAAATGATGTGGTAAAAGTCCTCATTGGCCCATAGTGCATTGATGGATAGTTGTTGGCATGATCATGACCATTAATGAATACACAAATATTCTTGGCCCGTAGTGCATGGATAATTGTGGTCGTGATACTAAAGAATATCCTCGGTCAGAAAAGTGCGGGGTGATTCGATGATGTGGATTATTTATTGTCGAGTCCCAGCGATAAAAGTGATGAAAACCTTTTAAATCATAAAAGATAGTAGATTTTATTCTCTACTTGACTCTTTTAATGGATCGCTTGTTCCGCTCGCAGCTTAAACTTGATGTTTGTTATATTGTATCGCTTAACATCATTTAAGGCTAATGATAATTTATTCTCGCATTATCTTAGTCATAATATTTCTTATCGGGCTAGTTGAGCTCACCCTTTCTTTCACCGTTTCTCTTCGTGAAATGAGAATATAGTCGGGACGAGTCGAGGAACGGAGTGATGGTCCTAGATGGTGCATTAGTAGTCCTCACTATTCTGCAAATATAGTGTGATAATAATTGTAATGAGGACTCCTTTTGAGTTTGTATACTCTCTAGTAGACAATATTTGTATTCAAACTCACAGTTTATGTTTTGTCGTATTATACACGACAATTGTATTATTAAGTTGTATTTGAATTCTGTACCATGTATCTGGCGACTCAAGATGGGTGATGTATACCTAATTTTGGGGGCGTCACAAAATTGGCAAGTATATCAGTCCCTTAATACAGCCCCACGATCACCAATAACAAATCACAAGATCAGAATCAAGGATCAAGGTGTAAAGAGGTAGAGCCCTAATTTGAAAAATCTGACCTTTGATCCACCGTTAGATGTTATGATTATGTGTTTTAATATGTTGTTTATGGTGTATTATGATGATCTGGGTTGCTAGATGTTAGATCCATAACATCTAAAGGCTCGGATTTGAGATTCTACAAAACCTGGAAAAATAAAATTTTGTTGTCTGACAATGAATGTCAGACCTTGTAGATGTCAGTCTGTTTTGTATTTTTGTTGTTTGAAGCTTTATTTTTGTAGTATGCTATGAGCCTTTTGATCTATATCAAGAATCAAGATCATATCATAAACAGGTTGCAAGATAATCGAAGTCAAAAGTCGCTGACCGGCCGTATTGATCGTTTACTTCTTCGGGTAACCTTAAATTGCCCATAAACCATTCGACAAGCTTTTTAGGGCTTCTGATCTTGCAACGGGTTATGATTTTGGCTATGTTTTTGTTGTGATGTTGTAGAATAGTATAAGTACTACACAATAATGCCTTTATATCATCTAGTTCATGTAAAGAGTCAAAGTTGTGACGAGTCAAAGTATCGTTGACCGTCTGTTTGTTGAATTCTGGAAAACCCAGATTCATGAAAAACAAGGTCTCTGACATGGTTTGACCATGCCAGATCGTATTCATGTGTTATTATTAGAGTAATATGATGTTATATACTATACCCTGGCATTCATGCTACATGATCAAATCTTTAAATCACATTAATCGCTTACCATGGCGACAAAGATTTTAAGCTTGAGTAGACACTTAAGATCGTTTTTCATTTCTAGGTAACCCGTAAAATGAAGAACAGTTCATAATGATTTTAAAAGCACAGTAACTCTACGATTTGTTGTAGCTTGGTCATGAACGTAGTATGAAGTTGTAGTATTACATTTATACTACACTCCTAACACATTAACAAGCCCGAACATATCAATATCATAAATCTATTAATGGTCAAACATACTACTCTGCAAGTTTTATATATGAATGTTCAAGGCGTGCTCAAGAACACTATATATACGATTTAAATTAAGCTATAGGTCCTTTAGCGACAGCTTTATTATTAAAATTAATTATTTTAATAAAATAAATAAAAAAATAGTTTTTAATTATGAAAATACAAAATAAATTCCTAAAAATTATTTTAAAATCCAAAAAATTAGTTTTTAATTATTTTGAATATATTTCATAAATATTTAATATTTTGGAATATTAAAGTATTTAATTTATTTAATTATAATATTAAATAAATTATTTAAAAATAATTTTAATACATGAAAAATCATTTAAAATTTTATTATGATATAAGAAAATAATTTAAGTTATTTATGATAACTTTTAATATTTTGTGATGAAATTTCATTAATAAATTAATATTAATGATATTTAAGTTATTTAATAAATGTATTAAATAAATGATGAAAATTAGAATTAATGATTTTAAAATTATATAAAAATTATATAAAGGTTATAAAAATATTTTAAGTTATAAAATATAACTTTGGATATTTTGTCATGAAAAATATTAATATTTTAATATTAATGATATTAGATTTATTTAATAATTATATTAAATAAATTAGTTTAAAATGATTTTAATATTAGAAAAATCATTTTAAATGAAAATAAAGAGTTTAATAATATTTTAAGTTATAAAATATAACTTTCTATATTTAAAGGTAAATTTCATTAATTATTTACTATTAATGATATTAGAATTATTTAATAATTATATTAAATAAATTAGTTTAAAATGATTTTACAATTATAAAAATTATTTAAAATAAAAATAAAGTGTTTAAAGATATTTTAAGTTATAAATTATAACTTTTGATATTTAAAGGAAAATTTTATTAATAATTTAATAATAAATGATATTAAGTTTATTTAATTATTATATTAAATAAATAGTTTTAAAATGGTTTTATTTATTTAAAATCATTTAATAAGGATATTAATGAATTAAAAATATTTTAAGTTATAATTAATGACTTTTAATATTTTGATAAATAATGCATTAATACTTTAATATTAATGATAATTATTTAAAAATGATTTTAATTCTTTTAAAAATCATTTAAGTGTAATATTAATACTTTAAAAGTATTTTGAGTTATTATAAATAACTTTAATATTTTGGCAATGGTTTCATTAATAGTTTAATATTAATTAAATATTAATGATAATAGAATTGTTTAATATTTAAATCATTTAATAATGATTCCGGTGTTTGAAAATTTATGATAAATTATAATAAATTATTAAAATTATTATAAGTCATTTAAAAATAATATGACTGATACTTACAGATATTGAATAATAGGATAGAGTCTTAGACTCGATAATTACCCGATAAAGCCATCGGTACCGACATGTTTCAGAAATTGATCTGGACTTAAATAATTTGATTAGATATGTGTTTATTTGTGATTCAATGGTTGTTAAACATATGTGACAATGTGATTAGGTTATGTGCTGACTGCAATAAGCAGTATTATGTGTTACGATATGTTATTCTAATCGATCAAATGATCTTATTACTAATAGGTGTTATATAAAGATAGAACTAAGTTACGAACTGTAAGCAACGCATCAGGCAAGTATCTTACCTTTGCATTTCCTTTATGCACTGGACATGAGTAAGAAGTTTCAGAATTATATTATTATTATGCTATATTATTAACCCTATTGTGATATATTCTATATCTGATCATTGTTTATCAATATGTTAGTATATGGTAATTCAGATATATATTCTGTTCGTTAATTTCTAAATATGGTTACACAAGTGTCCTCACTTGGATAATCATTATAGTTAAACATATGTTAATATATATATATATATATACATATAAGCCGTCTAAGCTACTTGATCAGCTAGACACAAATTCAGAAATATCGTTGAATAAGTTAAAACCTTTTTGTATCTAATCAAATTATTTTGGTTCGGATTCTAGTCTAAGTATGAACATCCCGATCACAGGAAAACTTCTATGTGCCCAAGGAGGACAGAGTGAACGATAATATCGCTCTTGTAATGTAGTATTAATCAATACAGGGTCAATGGGATGTACACCCTCGTGCCCTTTAAAGACATGTCTCGAGGCCGTCCTCGGGATCGATGAAGACCCAACAGCCATTTTCCTGATTGACCGAAGAAGGGTACTCCGCCCTATTGGTCTTCGGGATTATGGTCGAAGCAGAGTAGATGAAGACCCAACAACCATTTTCCTGATTGATCGAAGAAGGGTACTCACCTATTGGTCTTCGGATTATGGTCAAGCAGTAGAGATGAAGACCCAATGACCATTTTCTGATTGATCGAAGAAGGGTACTCATACTATTGGGTTGGGTCTTCATCTACTTACTTGACCGTAATCCGAAGACAATAAGGCGAATCTCTTTTGATCAATCGAGAAAATGAATCTTCATCTGCCATCTTCGACCATAATTCATTAAGTGAGTACTTTTCGAATCGAAAATGGTTGTTGGTGGTTCATCTACTCTACTTCGACCATAATCCCGAAGACCAATAAGGCGTGGTCCAAGCAGAGTAGATGAAGACCCAACAACCATTTTCCTGATTGATCGAAAAAGGGTACTCCGCCCTATTGGTCTTCGGGATTATGGTCGAAGTAGAGTAGATGAAGATCCAACAGCCATTTTCCTGATTGATCGAAGAAGGGTACTCCGACCTATTGGTCTTCGGGATTATGGTCGAAGCAGAGTAGATGAAGACCCAACAGCCATTTTCCCGATTGGATCAAGAAGGGTACTCACCCTATTGGTCTTCGGGATTATGGTCGAAGCAGAGTAGATGAAGACCCAACAGCCATTTTCCTGATTGATCAAAGAAGGGTACTCCGCCCTATTGGTCTTCGGGATTATGGTCGAAGCAGAGTAGATGAAGACCCAACAGCCATTTTCCTGATTGATCGAAGAAGGGTACTCCGCCCTATTGGTCTTCGGGATTATGGTCGAAGCAGATCCAGAAGTCGCACTCCTGAGAATCCACTGAGGGCACACCGCCCTGTGGATACTCATTTTCAGAGATGTCCGTCTAAAGTTGTAGGTTCGAATGGAAAACACCAGACTGTTTAGAAGAAACTTTGATGAGATTTAAAATCCAAATCAGCATAAAGATGTTTGCCAATCTTTGGTACATGGAAAGGGCCGAAGAATGCTAAGACGTTCCAGTGGACTTCGGGTTGTGAAGACGCCTTCCAGGGAATAACGACCTATTTTTATTTGGTGCCTTTGTTGGTGACGCCCACTCCTGCTGAGCTATTGTATTTGTATCTAGCATCTAGTTCGTTGACAGTGGGAGCAGTTTTGGTGCAAGAAGTTAGGGGTAAGCAGTACCCGGTTTTACTATGTAAGTCGTGTCCTTAGGGATGAAGAAATAAGACGACAATAGTTATGGAGAAGTTGAAGAGTCCGACAAAACCATTGCAGTGCTTCGGCAGAATCAGAATTCTTGGGTGTTTTTTTTTTGTGCAGACGGGTATTCTATTTGGACTCATCTCTAGTTATTAAGGAATTTTGTGTGTCGTTCGAAGCTGCAGATGTTCTTCAGAGGGTTCATGTGGGTATTTGTGTCAGCTAAATAGTTCGATCCCACATCAGCCACAAAAAGGCTATATTCGATTTTATCTCCTATACCTCTTGTTGTCTAGGGGGTAGTCGTACTGGGTCCATTGCCTAGGGATCAGGTTAACAGATGCCAGCTCATGGGATCGAAGTTTGAAGCATTCATGAGGGACTTCGGTAGCTCATCCATAGTCTGACAGGCACAGCAAATGCCACCTCGGTGTTAGGAGGTTCGGGAGGACTCGCTGACCATTCGATGGTAACCTCTTTGGCAGGTGGTCCTTATGACTTTGTCAAGCCCTTCGTGGTAGGCAAATGTCATCCCTTATGACTTTGTCAGGCCCTTCGTGGTAGGAAAATATCATCCTTTATCCTTTAGACTTTGTCAGGCCCTTTGTGGTAGGAAAATGTCATCCCTTATGAGTTTGTCAGGCCCTTCGTGGTAGGCAAATGTCATCCTTTAGACTTTGTTGGGCCCTTCGTGGTAGGCAAATGTCATCCCTTATGAGTTTTTCAGGCCCTTCGTGGTAGGCAAATGTCATCCTGTGGGTTTGTTAGGCCCTTCGTGGTAAACAAATTCCATATGAAGCAGATCTACCTCACACTTCGGTAACGAATGAGTATTGCATTACTTTATTACCTGCCATTTCATTGATATCTAACTGTTTACAAAGGAGATATGTCTTTTCAGGGAGTCCTAAAGGTTCGGATGATATCTTTAAACTTCTTTATTGTCCTCGCTGTCCGAAGAGTCGAGGAGAGCCGGGTTTACTTTGGCCATTACAAATTTGGCTTTGTATTTACTTCGGCAAACCTCGTATCCTTCAGAGTACATGTGGACAACTTCATTGTTCAGCTCGGTGGACTTCCTATAATTTGCTTCAATCTCCTTGCGAAGCTGATCAGTTAGTGGTGGGCCCAAATCCCTAAGAGTCCGGAGTTCTCGAAGTTCCTCTTCAAGATTTTGACGATGGGCCATTTGCTCTGCATCTTTAGCTTGGATATCTTTATTTTGCTTCGACAGAACCGAGTTGGATTGGGCCAGATCGTCGATCTTCTTCGCCAAAATTTCATTTTTCTTCAGAAAATCGATATTTATGTTAGTGATGACTTGATGAGTGGCCCGAGACGTCTTCAAATCTTCTTTGGTTTGGGCAAGGTCTTTCTAAAGGCATTCTTTGTCGTGAAGAGCAACTTTGAGATTGCTTCTATCTTTCGCCAAAGCAGACTTAAGCAGGGTATTCTCTCTTCGAGCGACTTCCTCTTCGGCTTCGGCCTCTTTATATTTGGGACGGAGGCGTCCGAAGATAGCGTTTTCCTGCAAATGATCAATGTTAGTCAAACAGTTCAAAATTAATGGGCCGGGATGTAAATAGATAAGTTAAGCTTACTCTAGCTTGGTACTTCATTCCCCCGTCGATCAGGTCCATGATGGAGCTGTTGCCGAACCGATGATAATTTCTCATTGGATTCTGACCAGAGAGTGGGGGATCCCATAGCTTCGGGCCTAGATTCCGAAGAGTTTGGTTTTCTTTTGCGATCATGTTTGGGTGTTCGCTCAACTTGTTCTTCGGTCTCTTCGTCAGAAACAATGATTTCAACCGGGATATCTGGTGGAGGATCGGTGTCTGTTGGAGGTACTTGTGGCTCTTCGGAGGTCGAAGGATTCGCTTGGGTTTTCCTCTTTTTGGCACGAAGGATTCGGATCCGTTCGTCATGGGGTATATCGAGGAGACACTCGGTGTGAGTTTGTGTGGTGGTGTGTTTGTGTTTTCGGCCAGCTTGCTTTCTTCAACGAGGTTGACTTGTACCTTCAGTAGGAGTTGATTCGGTGGCTTGAGCTTCGGAAGTTAAAGGCTCTTCAGTTGGTACTTCGGTAGGGGTCGTCGAAGATGAACCCGAAAGGAATTTGTCTAGATCCCTTTGGTCAATCGACGTTAGCTTGATCAGAGTTACTGCAAAAGAGGAAAAACAATTATTCAGAATAAATTACTGACGAAAATTGGTTAAATTATACATTCATTTGAGTTCGGAACTTACATTTATGGTCGTACAACCATGCTTGCTTGCTTAGAAGTCCAAAGCTCCATTCCTTGAGGTGGATCTTCTCTAGAAAGTTCGCCATCTCTCTTACACGTTCCTTTGAAATATCTCCGAAGTTTGCAGAGATACGATCAGAAATGGTCTAGTCGGATATGGAGGAGACTTCAGGTCCTTTAACAAAGAACCACTCCTTATGCCATCCCTGGTTGCTCGAGGGAGTGTCCATCAGGGGTCGCTTCTCGAACCTGGCATTAGGTTTGGGAGATTGTTTGCTCAGCATCTTGAAGCCTCGTTCTCGAGATTTACCAGTTGGGCCTCGATGAGTTTCATTTTTGGCTTTTAATGATCTTATTATATTTCCCTTTGTCCTAGACCGATGTCATTTATACTCTTTCATTAAACCTCGTATTTAATAAAAGACTGGGGGGCAATATTGGGCCATAATACTTTAGACATGTTGGGTAGGTCTTGAAAGTATTGGGCCGGTTCATTGGGCCGACCCATTGGGTGAATAATACCTTTATTTTGGGCCTATGGAGTATTGGCTGGAGCAGTTGGCCGATTCATTGGATGGGAATGGTTCCACTGGGGCTTTGACCGGTGATGATTATGGGGATAAAACTTTGACTGTCATCTCTGCATTGTATTTAATGAGGATTGGACAGGGCTATTAGGTTTGTAATATTCATGAACGCAATCAAATTGCAAAAATAAGCGGAAGCGAAATAAAATCAGAGTTTAAAAAAAATTTACAAACCATATACCCGGATCACCCTTTATGCACAATTATTAATTAAACGAAAAAGATGAATAAGAAACATACCCTTTAAGATCCGAGCTTCCTCAGGTACAAGTTCACCTCCAATCCTTTTCGCGTTCAACTTGAATCCACCGGGTTTGGTTCCTTCCTTTGATCAACGTTAGCCACCCAAGTGTTTGGCCTCTAGAGGTGATCCACCAAGGAAGAAGAAGGATTCAAGAAGATGGGTGGTTGGCTAAACCCTAGTTTTTCTATCTCTATAGAAAAGGAGCGTACTTTTCAACCATTGGAATTATAACGTCGTCTTAATATCTGATATAAGACTCCTCTTATAAAGATATCAAGTAACCCTATTAAAATAAGGTATTATTTAATTAAACTCTTTTAATTAAATGGGCTCCCTAATCTTATTAGGGATAATTAATTAAACTCCTTTAATTAAGTTTTCCTTCTAATCCTATTAGGAATAAATGAGAGTACTTATATTAAATTAATTCCTAAACTCTTTTAGAAATTAAAATAATAATAATTGTAATAATATTAATAAGACTCCTCTTATTAATTTATATTTAATATTTCTAAAATATTAAATAATAAATATTAAGCTATTTAATTTATTCTATCACCATAGATTAAATTAAATATACTTAACATATTATTACGATTATGCCATTAACTTCTTAAATAATTATTCTTCCTTTTATGGTGTGACCCTTTAGGTTCTCCATATTAAACCTATTGTGAATAAATCAATTAGAATAATTCTAATCTTATTTAAATAAATAAATTAAACAATTAATTTATTTAAATAAATAATATTTATTCTACAATAGGGATAAGCCTCCTAGCGATCAACGACTTTTCTGGATAATATAGATTTCAACATTAATCATAAAAGAACCTTTGAGTAAATAGTTACCGTACAATTCAATCCTTCCACCATACAATGTCCCAATTAAATATAAGACATGGAATTACTTTGTCAAGTCTTATTTTATTTAATTATATGTATTTCGATCCTTAAATGCATGACTCCAAATAATGCAAATTAGAAACTCCTTTCTAATTTCATTCTGCCTTAACCAAGGACTCTTTGGGTTGTCATTTATCAAATCACATAGGACATTTCTCTTCTTTTATTAGAAGTGGTAGATTCTTTATCGATCATATATTATCTCCATGCATAACTTGTTATACCCAAGCATACCTTTGATATACCCTAAGGGTCTTAAGGAATAAGTCAAAGTATAACTCATCATACACAAGATACTATGATGATCTCAAGTCCAAGGATCACTTGTACTACTATCACTACAGAATTCCTATCGACGAGCAAGTAAAACTCCATTAGGTATTCCTTAGCGAGCCACGCTTCGATGAACTTATTCTCTAATAAGCACCTACATACTTGTTTTAGTGTGTCCACACAAATGATCATGAAATCAATCATCCTCATCCAATAAGCAAGCAACGTATGTACCAATCTATCCGGATTCACTAATCCCCAATTTAGTAATCCAATGATTGGGAACTATTTTAGTTTTAAGCTTTCTAAGAATTTAGATCTCATTAGAATGATCATCATCATTATTCTAAAAGCATTGCTTAAAACTATGGGTTTATCACATATTATAAAACAGCATCATGTAGATAATTAAAAGCCTTTAATAAATTAATACTTTTTATTAATAAATGAATAAGATTGTTACAAAGTATATGCTTTATCATCAAACATGATTGGCTTGTGTGCATACTACTTTCAATCTCCCACTTGCACTAAAGCCAATCGTCATGGTATCTTATACTCTTCTTCTCTAAGTGACGATTATCCTGCTGTTGGATAAGCTTTAGTTAATGGATATGTAATGTTGTTCTTGAGAGTCCACCATCTCTATAGTGATTTCCCATCTTTCAATGATTCTTATAATCAAATGAAAGTGCCACAACACATGTTTAGATCCAAGATGAGACTTAGGAACTATTCCTAGTTACGTAATGAACTTTTAATCCAAACAATCAACTTGCAGCCTTCATTTATAGCTATATACTTTGTCTTTATCACTAAACCAAAGAACTCTTTCTTTGTTTAGAACCTTTTCAATTCAACGCACCAATCGTTTGTCAGTAAACCTTTTACCTTAAAGTGGATTTTTCATCGTCTTGGTCTCATGTCGAAAAACTTGAGTCTGTTAAGCCCTCTAGTTTTAATTAAGACCCACCATGAATATGATCACATCCTTAGTGCTTAAGTTAAGCACTTTAAGATGTTTTCACCGACTCATAGTGAACTTCTCCATAATATGATCGATCAACATCGTGTCTCGTACATTTCATTGCATACATGATTGTCACACTCATACGACCTCTCTTTTCGTGAGTCTGTGGGGACTATTAAGAGAGATACACTCCATAGCTCATCGACATGAGACATCTCTTGAGTTTGCCATGCTAAACGACTTTAGCATCAAATGAATATACGTTCCTTGGGTTAAGTTGAGCATCCTTTTAAATCTATCTATATAGATTTGCATCCCCAATAATGATACTCTTCCCAAATCATTCATGGAGGATTGTTTAGACAACTTTATCTTTACTGATTGTAGCATTGGTATGTAATTCCTCATCCGTAGTATATCAACATATAATACTAGAAATTTCACAATGCTCCCACTGACCCTTTTGTACACACTAGAACTCTTACCTCATCGTATGTAACTCTGGATCATCATCTTCTATGATGCGTACCTCATCATCATCATCATCCATGATGAATCCATACCTCGTAGGTATCTTCGGTACTATTCCAGACTTACGATTCGGTTGTGGTACAATAGGTCTATCTACAGGTTCCTCTTATTTGACTTATAGTGTTTTGTGGTTCTTGAACTCTTCAAGATCTATTATCCTCCCACTAGCCCCTTCAATGATAAACACCTTTATCTTAGAAGGTAGCGTGTTTCACAATAAACACCTTTTGCTATGTAGGATTATAAAACATATACCCTAAACTTATTTTAGGATGTCCCACAAATCTGCACTTGTCAAATCTTGTCCCAAGCTTATCCTTTGAAACCTTTTCACATAAGTTGGACAACCCCTTATCTTAACATACTTAAGATTAGAATCCTCCTATCCATAACTTTTATGGAGTCTTGGGGTAGGATTTTGAGGTTACCTTTTGTAGATATGCGACCATTTCTAGGACATGACCCTGAGAGGGATACCGAAATGTCGATAAAATCATTATGTACCGCACCATGTCCAACAAGGTACGATTTTTCCTTTTTCGATACATCAATCAATTATTACGTATCTGGAGGCGTCCATTATGAGAAAACCATTTGAGATGATCTAAAAACTTATCACAAGTAAGTATTTATTCCTCGATCTAATCAAAGAATCTTAATACTTTGCCAATTTGTTTCACTACAATTCTTTGAACCTTTCAAATAATTCACACTTGTATTTCAACAAATACATACATTCAACTCTTTGAATGATCGTCTCCTTTTCTTATACTAGTTTGTTCAATTTGCAAAATAATTTTTCACGTAAGTCAAGTATACAAAATCCATTAAGTAATCTTTCAGTTCTATAAGAAACATTATTATTATAAATAGAACAACAATTGTTCTTAATTATAATACCAAAAATTTTATTGTCCAACAATAAAATGGAAATAATGTTTCCAACGAGAACTGGAATACAATAACAACTTATTGACTTAATAGATTTGCCCGTAGGCATTGCTAAACTATAAGTTTGTATGGCTAATATGGCAACCTTTGCTACATTTCCCACACATAGGATTACTTATCTATGTTCAGCTTTCCACTTCTGCTTGGTCCCTTCATAAATCTATATTTATGATAACCAAAGTCGGTATCCAATACCCAAGTAGAACCTTGACTTAAAGAAAAATTTATTTAAATCATGAACAAAAATCGTATTATAAAAAACTTCACTAAGCTTCTTTGGTTAGCCTCTCGCAAGATACTTCTCGCAGCTTCTTTCCAAAGGTCCGGGCTTATTGCAGTGGAAGCAAGCTCCTTTGCTATCCGTGATCGCTTTTTTGTTCTTATATTATCCTTTGTTTTTGCCTTTTCATTTACCTTCTTTGAATCGTTCTTCTTTTCGGAAGATCCTTTGGCCCCTACCAAGAAGACTTGGTTTTTCTTGTTTGAAAGTGACTCTCATCATTTTTCAACATGTTAAGCAAATCAATCAAAGTTTATATCTAGCTTGTTCATATGAAAAATTCACAACAATTGTGAAAGGAGTCCGGAGTGAGTGCAAGATCAAATCTTGGCTCAACTCTCCATCCATGACAAAACCAATTGTCCTAATTGATCAATCAAATTGATTATGTTAAGAACTTTTTGTCTGCATTTTATAGTGCCATTGGCCATTCTAGATCGGAAGAGCTCCTTAGATATCTCGATATCTATCGGTCCCCACTTTCCTCACCATCAACTACTTGATGTGCGGGAATATAGTAGGAGCATCCATAGTTTCATCTTGACGCTGAAGCTCGTTACTCGTGGATGCGAGCATGATGCATTGAGCCAATCAGGCATCATCTTTGCCACTTTCTAAAAGTAGCAATCTCTTCCTCGAGGTATTATGCGCAACCATTGCGGGATAGGCGATATGACATAAGATAGCTTTTCAAATGCTATGAGAACTATTCTCAAATTCCTTAACCAATCCATTTAATACGGTCCATTAAATAACATCTAATATGTTTCGCAAGTGATAGTAATTAAGACATTGTAAAATTTTGTAAATGAATTTGTATTTAACAACATTTTAACATACATTCTTTTATTAATTACCAAAATAATTTAGGTCTTGTTTTAAATTGGTATCTCCCACTATTTTCTTCAAACTATATTACCCTCACTTATATAGTTCGGCAAAATCTAATTAAAGATTTGCTAGTGAGAATAAGGATCCCATTTCAAATGTATATAGCCTTGTGGTGACATAACAAACTATATATAAATAAATAGGTAGACAACTTTTGTCAATTACATCAACTATCTGACTCCTTTTCTTTTGCCTCTTAGATTATTTTGATCAAGTGGTGGCACATCCGAATCAAAATTATCCAAGTTAAGTCCAACCTAGCACTCCATATATTCAAAAAGAAAAATATCATCCTTGTGGTGACACAACAAAAAAACAATATTGTTCAATTTTCTTTATAAGCATCAAATGTGATAAATTAACATCTTAAATACTTAATACTTGCCTTGTGGTGACACAACAAACTCATATTAAATATTTAATACTCTATTAATTTTATCATGCTAGAAAAGCGACGTTCGATATTCCAAATATCTTTGAGCGCTTAGGACTTAATATAAAAAAAATTGAGGGGTTTGTTATTAATTTGTCTCATCTTGTTTAGCGCGCATTTACATATATATTATATAAAATACGCGTCGTATTAATGAACATGCGAAGCATGTTTGCATAATATATAATATATATAGTATAAGCATGCACATATAGAATACTATATTCTACCCGAATTGATTATGGACTTTTATTCTAGATTGGTTCACTAGAGCCACCAAGTGAACCAAAAGGTCAAACCCTAGGGGTGCAAGAAATAATATTTAAATATAACTATTACATTTAAACCTGGGCTCCATTACAAACGGGTCTTCAAGCGCTCCTTGCTCCTTGATCTCCAATTTTTAAAATTAATTCTAACTATTCCTATTACAAAACTATTTAAAATAAATAGAAACCTTGATCGCTAATAAGGGAAGTACATAGGAGAGAGTTAGAATTTACATTAAGAAAAATTAGAGAAGACGAAGGTACGCAGAATTCCCCATTTAATAAAACCCATACATTCATGCATCCAACTAAAATAAAATCCAATCAGATTGGGTCAATAGTCCATAATCAATCCCATTTATTATCATACACATCACCATACGCATCAATAAATAACATTCATCTCATGAATAATAAATATTTAATATATATATTGATATCATTTAATGGGCAAATTTAGTTAGTATAAAATCTAATTTTGAATTAAAATAAACTCCTTTATTTTAATCCAAATTTAAATCAAAATAAAACTATTTTATTTTAATTTATCCTATTTTGAATAAAATAAACTATTTTATTTTAATCAAAATAAACTCCTTTATTTTAATTAATTATGGAATCCAATTCCATGTATAAAAAAAAAATTTATTAAAGGAAACACGAATTTTCTTTTCTATTCACAAATAAACTCCTTTATTTTGAATAATATGAAATCTTATTTCATATTTAAATAAACTCCTTTATTTTAATTAATTATGGAATCTTTTTTCCTATTCACAAATAAACTCCTTTATTTTGAATAATATGAAATCTTATTTCATATCTAAATAAACTCCTTTATTTAAGGAAAATAGAATCAAATTTCAACTCCAATTAGTTATCATGGAATCTAATTCCAACTCTAATTAGTTAAAATGAAATTTAATTTTAAAATTAAAATAAACTCTTTTATTTTAATATTAAAATAAATCTTTTATTTTAAAATTAAAATAAACTTTTATTTAATTATAAAATAAATGAAAATATATATATATAATAATAATAATAATAATAATAACCAAGAATATTATAATATATATATATATATATATATATATATCCAATGTTGTTTTGATTTGGTAAACATTTTGGAAGTCGAGATTCACATGCTTTTTTTTTTTTTAATGAAGGTACATCGCGCTTTTTTTTTTTTTTTTTTTTTAAATTTTATAAATTTTATAATAAAATTATGCCCAATTAAATTGTTCTAAACACATATCAATATACATATCAAATTAAAACAATTAATAATTCGCATAAAGGTTTGGCTCGATGCCACCATTAGGTTTGTAATATTCATGAACGCAATCAAATTGCAAAAAAAAAAGCGAAGCGAAATAAAATCGAGTTTAAAAAAATTTACAAACCATATATACCGGATCACCCTTTATGCACAATTATTAATTAAACGAAAAAGATGAATAAGAAAATCATACCCTTGAAGATCCGAGCTTCTTCCTCGTACAAGTTCACCTCCAATCCTTTTCGCTCAACTTGAATCCACCGGTTTGGTTCCTTCCTTTGATCAACGTTAGCCACCCAAGTGTTTGCCTCCTCAGAGGTGATCCACCAAGGAAGAAGAAGGATTCAAGAAGATGGGTGGTTGGCTAAACCCTAGTTTTTCTATCTCTATAGAAAAAGAGCGTACTCTTCAACCATTGAATTATAACGCCGCCTTAATATCCGATATAAGACTCTCTTATAAAGATATCAAGTAACCCTATTAAAATAAAGTATTATTTAATTAAACTCTTTTAATTAAATGGGCTCCCTAATCTTATTAGGGATAATTAATTAAACTCCTTTAATTAAGTTTTCCTTCCTAATCCTATTAGGAATAAATGAGAGTACTTATATTAAATTAATTCCTAAACTCTTTTAGAAATTAAAATAATAATAATTGTAATAATATTAATAAGACTCTCTTATTAATTTATATTTAATATTTCTAAAATATTAAATAATAAATATTAAGCTATTTAATTTATTCTATCACCATAGATTAAATTAAATATACTTAACATATTATTACGATTATGCCATTAACTTCTTAAATAATTATTCTTCCTTTTATGGTGTGACCCTTTAGGTTCTCCATATTAAACCCATTGTGAATAAATCAATTAGAATAATTCTAATCTTATTTAAATAAATAAATTAAATAATTAATTTATTTAAATAAATAATATTTATTCTACAATAGGGATAAGCCTCCCTAAATGATCAACGACTTTCCCTGATAATATAGATTTCAACATTAATCATAAAAGAACCTTTGAGTAAATAGTTACCGTGATAATTCAATCCTTCCACCATACAATGTCCCAATTAAATATAAGATATGGAATTATCACAAGTCTTATTTTATTTAATTATATGTATTTCGATCCTTAAATGCACAACTCAAATAATGCAAATTAGAAACTCCTTTCTAATTTCATTCTCGCCGCCAAGGACTACTGGGTTGTCATTTATCGAATCACATAGACATTTCTCTTTTTTATTAGAAGTGGTAGATTCTTTATCGATCATATATTATCTCCATGTATAACTTGTTATACCCAAGCATACCCTTTGATATACCCTAAGGGTCTTAAGGAATAAGTCAAAGTATAACTCATCATACACAAGATACTATGATGATCTCAAGTCCAAGGATCACTTGTACTACTATCACTACAGGAATTCCTATTGACAGCAAGTAAAACTCCATTAGGTATTCCTTAGCGAGCCACGCTCAAAGGAACTTATTCTCTAATAAGCACTCATGCATACTTGCTTTAGTGTCTCCACACAAATGATCATGAGATCAATCATCCTCATCCAATGAGCAAGTTAACGTATGTACCAATCTATCCGGATTCACTAATCCCCAATTTAGTAATCCAATGATTGGGAACTATTTTAGTTTTAAGTTTTCTAAGAATTTAGATCTCATTAGAATGATCATCATCATTATTCTAAAAGCATTGCTTAAAACTATGGGTTTATCACATATTATAAAACAAAGATCACGTAGATAATTAAAAGCCTTTAATAAATTAATACTTTTTATTAATAAATGAATAAGATTGTTACAAAGTATATGCTTTATCATCAAACATGATTGGCTTGTGTGCATACTACTTTCAAGGGCTTAGTCGGCTGCAGGCTGTGGGCCCGGCCCGGAGAGGTCAGTGGTATACAAAAGCAAGGAACTCACACAAAGAAAGGTAACAAATCACTTATCCAAATTACTCTCTCTTTCAATACACTAGACATACTATTCCTCTATTGTTAACCTTGTGATCGCCGATACTGACTCTCACGCCAGAGCTATCCCCCGACGGTCAAGCCGTCAAGCTTTTGATGTTGACTTGTTGAACTGTGCAGGATATCGGACACGTCTTGATGATTGGGACGTGAGGAAAGATCTTGGCGTTAACACTTATGTCATAAAAAACAACAGAAGTAGACTTATTCGATCTTCTTTCCATCACAAGATGACCGTAGTTATAAGGAATCCACAGGGGAAAGTACTTATACGCTAAAAAACCAAGTTTTCATGTGCATCAGATTTTTTTGTCATACCCTACAAAAGTTCTAATATATTAAAATTATAATATGTTATAAGTTATAACGATTAAAAAAAAAGTTAGGCCTAAATATATGTGACGCCCCCAAAATAGGTATACATCACCCATTCTGAGTTGTCAATACATGGTACAGAAACAACTACAACTTTATTATTACAACAGTAAAACTGTGAGTTTAAATACAAATATTATCTTCTGTATAATATTTATACTCAAATAAATCCTCATCACATTTATTGATACATTATTTTACAAAATGGTGAGGACTACTAAACAATCCTTTCTAAAACCTTCATTCCATACCCCACTGCACTCGCTATATTCTCGCCTCCCGAGAAGAATGGAACAAAAGGAAAAGGGTGAGCTCAACTAGCTCAAGAAAGAATATTATGACTAAGATAATATACAACAAATTATCGTTAGTCTTCAACAGGAAAAATCTATAGAATACAATAGACAACAAGTTTTAAATCAATATTCGCAATGAAATAATAATTCATAGAAGAGAGTTACGTAGAGAATGAAATCTACTATAATCTATGAATTTAACAGTTCATCATCAATATTTTATCCTCGTAACATCAATCAATTTTCATCTCAAATCAAATATTCATCTTTGCACTACAAAGCCAAAGATATTCATCACTTAGTCATGTTCATTTAAACACTGCTCATCTTTGCACTACAAAGCCAAAGATATTAATCGATCAATCATGTTCATCTCAACACTGCTTCACTTTGCACTACAGGCCAAAGATATTCTTCAGAAATCATTCATCTTTGCACTACAGGCCAAAGATATTCTTCAGAAATCATTCATCTTTGCACTACAGGCCAAAGATATTCAATAATATCATCATTTAAGACTGAGGATGATGAAAAATATTTTTTTAAAGAAACGAATCCAAAGGAAACAAAATGACAAGGATTAAGGATTAAGGATTCGTACTTTGTTTTATCCATGTCCAACAATACCTCAAAAATAATCATAGTGGTGTAAAATTCAAGAATAATCAAAACATGGATACAATCAAAGCTAGTATCCAGAATAGATATTTTGGACGAAAAGAAGAAATTTTATTTTTCGATGAATAGTGCAGATACGTGAATAGTCTCAGATATACATGAATAAAGGCCGTATACGTGAATAGTAACTCTCACACCAAAAGATAGAAATTCCACAAAAAACATTTTCACGCTTCATTAATAGTACTCGTGAATAAGAACTCGTGAATAGAACTCATGAATAGTAACTCGTGAATAAGAAATCACTCATGAATAGTAACCCCAACATGAAAAAGTTCCAAATTTGATAAAAACTTCAGATCAATATTTCAAAGATAATGATATTGAAGAAATAATATCATTACGAAAAAAAAATAATATCCCTTACCTCAAAGAATCAAGATTTCCCGGAAGGAAAGGCTCAAGTGATGCTTTGAATGAAACTTGTCTTGAATAAAGAACTCTCAAAGTATCTAAATACTCACAAAATATGCTCAACAATATAGAGAGAGAAAGAGAGAAAACTTTGTTTCGTGTGTGATTTTCAATTCTAACTTAGCCCTCTATTTATAGGAAAATGTTAGCCCATTACCAAGCGCAAAATTTACCATCTACTACATGGCTGGCTTTACTCGCTACTATTGCCACCCACCACATTTGAAATAAAATTCAGCACATTTCTTCACCAACCACAAGTGGGGCCCACTCAATTCTAGAATTTTCCACCAAAATCAATTATAACCCTAATTTCCTAATCGACACCTCTTAAAATTCATAACAAATCATTCGTGCATTTTTAATTGCTCAAAATTTGTGGACATATACTCAACTTATGTATGTATAACATACCCAAAAATTACCACAATCCAACTATTTGATTAAAAATTATAACCCCGCAATATATCTCAAAACCCCGATTTAATTTTTAATACCTCCAACTGCAAAAAATATTGATAAAACACCTCAACAATAATTTCTTCATTTATAACCACATAAATAAATCCATCATTTATATCCACATAAAATAAATATTTCTTTATCATATGAATCAATAATTAATTATTCACAAATAATATTACGTAATCACAATTATGACAACCAAAGCCGCTCCTGTGAAAGAGGGGCTTTCCGATAAGGATTTCTCCTTCTCGCCGCAAATTAATTAGGTGACCAAACCTCTCCTCGATGTAACTTTCTAGACATCGCCAATAATGCTATCTAATAATATTATTCAAATAATATGAATTATTGATCCGATAATGGAGATAATGTGCAAAGACAATTATTGAACAACAATAATATAAAATATCAACGCAAAGAATTATTGAATCAATAAAATAAAATATTGAATAAAGAATTCACGTGTGAAAATTATCGAGTAAAGGCCTTCTTACGTAAGGATCAATAATTCAACAATATCGCAATACCGTGTATCTACTCGCGTGCAACCACGCCAGACATCGTATTTTAACCACCGGGTATTCCAACAAGTTTAACTTAGAATAACTACGCCAAGTTATTTTTAACCAACTTATATTTGTCGCTTTCTTCATCCAATCGCTTTCACATGGGCCCACACATGGTCGCTACATGTCATTTAATATTCCCCGACAATTTAATATTCCACGACCAAACGAATATTCCCCCACAACAATGAATATTTTATAACCACTTGCTTATTTTGAAATATTTATGATTTAACCCTTAACTATCCACATTAATCAAATCAACCCTTACTATTTCAAAATAATAAATAAAGGAAATTCCTTTTATTTAAAAAAAATTCGGGTCTTACAACCTCCCTTCTTATGAAATTTCGTCCTCGAAATTGACGTACATACCGTGTGTTTCAAAAGGTGAGGATACCTCGCTTTCATTTCCGCTTCCAATTCCCGTGTCATTTCCTCTATAGCATGATTCCTCCACAAAACTTTAACTTGTGGTATGACCTTTCATACAGTAGGACATGCTCCTTCCTATCCAAGATCTTGATAGGTACCTCCTCATACGTTAAGTCTTCTACTATCTCGTCCGGCTTCTAACTCAATAACGTGGTTCGGGTCTTTCACATATTTACGAAGCACGAGATATGTGAAACACATTATGAACACGAGACATACTTTGAGGTAACGCAAGTCTATAGGCTACATTTCCTACTCGGTCAAGAATTTGAAATGGACCAATAAATCGTGGATTTAGCTTTCCTCTCTTCCCAAATCTTGTAACTCCTTTCCATGGAGCAACTCGCAACAATAATACATGATCCCCACATTAAATTCCACGTCCTTTCGATGAAGATCCGCATAACTCTTTTGTCGATCTTGAGCCGCTTTGTATACGCGTTGTCGAATCATTTGGATCTTTTCTTGTGAGTCATATCGTATTTCAACTCGGGTCCCAACAATGTTGCTTCACCCACCTCATCCCAACATATCGAGAACGACATTTTCGTCCCATATAATGCTTCAATGGAGCCACACCTATACTTGCTCGATAAATCGTTGTTGTAGGAGAATTCCACCAATGGTAAATACTTATCCCAACCGCCTCTTGAAGTCTAGGACACGAGTCTTAATAAATCTTCAAGAGTTTGAATAGTCCTCTCTCGATTATCCGTCTGCTTGGGGATGGTATGCCAACTAAATCGCAAACTGCGCCCATAGCTTTTTGCAAGCTAACCCAAAATCTTGAAGTGAATCTTGGGTCACGATCCAAACTATGGATACAGTATGCCATGCAACCTCACGATCTCATTTACGTATATACTAGCAAGACGCTCAAGAGAATAAGTCTCCGTGTCGGCAAGAAATGAGCGCACTTGGTTAATCTATCAACAATAACCCAAATAGCATTGATGCCTTGAGAAACCGTAGGAAGACCCGTAAATCTAAATCCATGGTAATGTGTTCCCACTTCCATTCCTAAATCTCAAGTGGTTGCAACGGACCCTTAGGTACTAGATGCTCCGCCTTTACACGCCGGCAAGTTAAACACATCGAGATAAACTTTGCAATCTCTCTTCATATTTATTCCACCAAAATGTATGTCAAGATCACGATACATTTTAGTACTTCCAGATGGATTGCAAATGGTGTATTGTGTGCCTCCATCATAATCTTGTACTTCAAATCGAGTCGTTAGGAACACAAAGTTTAGAGTGGACTCAAGTATTCCTTCTTCATCAATTCTCGCTCCTAATAGCTCCTTCTTGTACTTTCTTCTTCATACGATCATCCGGCCTGCCCATGGCTTGAGCAACCTTAACTTTTTCTATTAAAGTTGGCTCTACGCGTATACTTGACATCATCGCACTCGCTCCTCGTGCATATGATCTTCTACTCAATGCGCCGCCTACCACGCTCGCTTTACCAGGGTGGTATCAATAGTGTGGTCGTAGTCTTTCAATAGCTCGAGCCAACGTCATTGCCGCATGTTGAGTTCTTTTTTGAGTGAAGAAATATTTAAGGCTTTTATGATCCGAATATATCTCCACTTTCTCCCCATATAGATAGTGCCTCCATATCTTTAAGCGCTGAAACGATCACGCTAACTCTAGATCATGAGTAGGATAATTCCTCTCATACTCTTTTAAGTTGTCATGCGAGGCATAGGCTATGACTTTCCCACGCTGCATGAGAACACATCCTAACCCTTTGCTCAAGCATCAGAGATAACAAATCCATCCGAACCGGATGGTATTGTTAGAACAGTCTTAAAATAAGTCTCCTCTTAAGCTCTTGGAAACTTTTCTCGCATTCTTCGCCTCCAAACGAATTCTCAGATCCTTCGAGTTAGGCGAGTTAATGGAGTAGCGATTCGAGAAAACCCTTCCACGAATCTCCGATAATAACCATTTGCCCAAAAAGCTACGTACTTGATCCACCGACTTCGGTTGCTCCCAACTTTGTATTGCTTCAATCTTCACGGATCAACAGATACTCCATGTTTTGACACCATTGATGCCCAAGAAATGCTACTTCCTCGCCGTAACTCGCATTTCTTCAATTTGGCATATAGTTGGTTTTCACGAAGCCTTTGAGTACCACTTTTCAAATGGTGCTCATGATCTTCACGACTTTTGAATATATATAAGGATGTCATCAATAAAGACAACAACGAATCGATCCAAATATTCCTTGAATACTCGGTTCATCATATCCATGAAAGCCAGCAGGAGCATTAGTTAGTCCGAAAGACATGACTAAGAATTCATAATGCCCATACCGAAGTTCGAAGGCGCTTTGAATATCCTCGCCTAATCTTCAAATGATGATATCCGAATCGAAGATCGATTTTTGAAAAGAATTGTGCCCTTGTAATCGGTCAAACAAGTCATCAATACGAGGTAGAGGATACCTATTCTTGATGGTGACATGGTTCAATTCCCGATAGTCAATACAAAGTCGCATACTCCCGCTTTTCTTCTTTACAAATAAAACAGGAGCACCCCAAGGAGATGTACTAGATCGAATGAAACCAATGTCCAACAATTCCTCGTAGTTGGACCTTTAACTCCTGAAGTTCAATAGAGCCATTCGATATGGGGTTTTAGAAATGGGCTTTGTACCGTGTTCAAGATCAATAAAGAATTCAACTTCACGCTAAGGGGTAGGCCGGAAGTTCTTCGAAATACGCCAGAAAGTCAATAACAACAGAATATTATTCAAATTTGACGTGTCTTTATTCAAATCCATAACATGGGCTAAGAAAGCTCGACATCCGCTTTTCAATAAACGAATAGCTTTATGATTAGATATGATGTTGATTGATTTTAATGGTTTAGTTGCTTGAATTGCATAAAACAGTTGGTTAGGAATATGAAAACTAACAACCTTACGAAAACAATCAATTTTGGCATGATGAGTAGTTAACCAATCAATCCCTAAAATCACATCAAAAGCAAGTATCTTTAAAGAGATAAGGTCAACAGTAAGGTAATGGTGCCAACTTGAATCAAACAAGATTTATAAACAATGGATGTGATGAAAGTTTCTCCTAACGGAGTTTCCACAGATAGTCAAAGTCTAATTTCTCCTGAGTCAAGTTTAAACGCTGAGCACATGCAGGAGAGATAAATGAATGGGTAGCAGACCTAGATCAAGTAAGGTATAAACTTTGAAAGAATTTATAAATAGCTTACCCGTGATCACCTCGTTTGGGTTCCTCGCATTATGACCGGACCACAACAAACGCTCTTCCCTAATCGCTGACTTTGACTTTTACGGGATGATCTTTTGAGTCACCGTCCCCCATTGAACTAGGTTTCACTACTGCATAATCTCGAAAGCGATATGTCCTTCCTTTCCACAACTATAGCATACCTTGAACTGTTGGGGCGCTTTGGACCGATATGTCCCTCTTTTCCGCATTTGTAGCATATATGACCGGTGGTCGATCTCCTCCCTTAGAACCAGATTCTTCTTAAGACTGCTGCCTTCACATAGTCGTTGTTAAATCTCCTCTTTTAAAATCTCCTCCCGACTCGCTTCTTCTCGCTTTTCACGACCATGATTACCACCAGAGTGGTTACCATTTCATCCGTCTGCTTTCTTTCTCCGCAGTTATCATTATTCTGCTGATCGCTATCTCTCGCACGATCCTCGGTTATGGTCCTCAACCGACCGTACTCGTTTATCTCGCTTAATAATTGAGCCCTGCTTACAACATCCGAATAAAGAGAAAGTTTATGAGAAATGAGATCTCGACGATGCCGGGGTTTCAAACCTCTAAGAAACATCCGCGTCATACGCTCCTCATTCTCCACCAAATGAGGTGCAAACCGGATAACTCGCAAACTTTGCCTCGTGATCGAGACACCGCCATGTTGTTTTGCTCTAATCGATGAACTCCACTTCCTTCATATAGCGAACACTTTCGTGAAAGTATTTGTCATTAAATAGTCTCTGAAACGCTCTCCCAAGACATGCCGAAAAGTACCGATTGGATGGGTACGCTTCACGATCTCCCACCAAGAGTCTGCCTCGCCACGGAACATAAAGGTGGCGAATGGAACCTTCTGTTCCTCCGCATCATCCCAAGACATCGAATATCTTGGTAATTTGTTGACCCATGTTTCCGCCATGATCGGATCCGCTTTCCTTAAATTCTCGTGGTCCCAACTCTTTGAATCGCTTGGTGTGACAACCCGTGAATTGCTATCATTTCCTCCTCAGATTTTGAACACGAGTCTCCTCGTCTCGATTTTGCATGAACTGCAAAAAACTTCTAAACATCCCTCGCTCATCATCTCGCTCCATGGTGTTGTTCACGAGGAACATTGCCACTGCTGTTACGCTCTCTCTCGTTGGTAAAGACAGCATCTCCACACGGTCTCATTTACTCCAATCATTAATATTCTCAACGACATTCTCAAATACCGCCATAAAACAAGGGTTAATTAAGGAAATCAATATATAACATAATATCCCTATATACCCGACCAACTAACAAATAAGCTTAGGTAGGACACACTAGCGAAGGATTTACTCGCCTCCCTCCTAGTTCTATTCCCCGATCTCCTCCAGAGATCATATCCCTAAGCTCGATACCAACCGCGACGCCCCCAAATAGGTATACATCACCCATTCCGAGTTGTCAATACATGGTACGTAAACAACTACAACTTTATTATTACAACAAGAAAACTGTGAGTTTAAATACAAATATTATCTTCTGACAATATTTATACTCAAATAAATCCTCATCACATTTATTGATACATTATTTTACAAAATGGTGAGGACTACTAAACAATCCTTTCTAAAACCTTCATTCCATACCCCGACTGTATTTCTCGCTATATTCTCGCCTCCCGAGAAGAATGGAACAAAAGGAAAAGGGTGAGCTCAACTAGCTCAAGAAAGAATATTATGACTAAGATAATATACAACAAATTATCGTTAGTCTTCAACAGGAAAAATCGATAGAATACAATAGACAACAAGTTTCGGATCAATATTCGCAAATGAAATAATAATTCATAGAAGAGTTACGTAGAGAATGAAATCTACTATAATCTATGAATTTAATAGTCCATCATCAATATTTTATCCTCAGTAACATCAATCAATTTTCATCTCAAATCAAATATTCATCTTTGCACTACAGCCAAAGATATTCATCACCAATCATGTTTCATTTAAACACTGCTCATCTTTGCACTACAGCCAAAGATATTAATCGATCGGTCATGTTCATCTCAACACTGCTCATCTTTGCACTACTGGCCAAAGATATTCTTCAAAATCATTCATCTTTGCACTACTGTGCCAAAGATATTCTTCAAATCATTCATCTTTGCACTACAGTGCCAAAGATATTCAATAATATCATCATTTAAGACCGAGGATGATGAAAAATATTTTTAAAGAACGAATCCAAAGGAAACAAAATGACAAGGATTAAGGATTAAGGATTCGTACTTTATTTTATCCATGTCCAACAATACCTCAAAAATAATCATAGTGGTGTAAAATTCAAGAATAATCAAAACATGGATACAATCAAAGCTAGTATCCAGAATAGATATTTTGACGAAAAGAAGAAATTTTATTTTTCGATGAATAGTGCCAGATATCGTGAATAGTGTCAGATATCGTGAATAGTCCGAGTATCGTGAATAGTAACTCACACCAAAAGATAGAAATTCCACAAAAAATATTTTCACGCTTAATGAATAGTACTCGTGAATAAAGAACTCGTGAATAGTAACTCATGAATAGTAACTCGTGAAATAAGAACTCATGAATAGTAACCCACATGAAAAAGTTCCAAATTTGATAAAAACTTCAGATCAACATTTCAAAGATAATGATATTGAAGAAATAATATCATTACGAAAAAAAATAATATCCCTTACCTCAAAGAATCAAGATTTCCGGAAGAAAAGTCTCAAGTGATCTTTGAATGAAACTTATCTTGAAATAAAGAACTCTCAAAGTATCTAAATACTCACAAAATACGCTCAACAATATAGAGAGAAAGAGAGAAAACTTTGTTTCGTGTGATTTTCAATTCTAACTTAGCCTCTATTTATAGGAAAATGTTAGCCTACCAAAGCAGAGGCTTTGACCACACTACGATGATGGCTTTACTCGCTACTATTATTGCCACCCACCACATTTGAAATAAAATTCAGCACATTTCTTCACCAACCACAAGTGGGGCCCACTCAATTCTAGAATTTTCCACCAAAATCAATTATAACCCTAATTTCCTAATCGATACACCTCTTAAAATTCATAACAAATCATTCGTGCATTTTAATCGACTCAAAATTTGTGGACATATACTCAACTTATGTATGTATAACATACCCAAAAATTACCACAATCCAACTATTTGGATTAAAAATTATAACCCCGCAATATATCTCAAAACCCCGATTTAATTTTTAATACCTCCAACTGTAAAATACCGATAAAACACCTCAACAATAATTTCTTCATTTATAACCACATAAATAAATCCATCATTTATATCCACATAAAATAAATATTTCTTTATCATATGAATCAATAATTAATTATTCACAAATAATATTACAGAATCACAATTATGACAACCAGGCCGTTCCTAGGAAAGAGGGGGCTTTCCGATAAGGATTTCTCCTTACTGGCGCGCAATTAGGTGACCAAACCTCTCCTCGATGTAACTTTCTAGACATTGCCAATAATGCTATCTAATAATATTATTCAAATAATATGAATTATTGATCCGATAATGGAGATAATGCAAAGGACAATTATTGAACAACAATAATATAAAATATCAACGCAAAGAATTATTATTGAATCAATAAAATAAAATATTGAATAAGAATTAACTCTGTGAAAATTATTGAGTAAAGTGCCTTCTTACGTAAGGATCAATAATTCAACAATACTCATGTAATACCGCAAAGTGCTATCGCCGCAACCACGCCAGACATCGTATTTTAACCACCGTATTTCCAATGCCTTTAATTCAGTAATAACTACGCCAGATTATTTTTAACCAACTTATATTTGTCGTTTTCTTCATCCAATCGCTTTCACATTATGGGGCCCACATACGGTCGCTACCGTCGCATTTAATATTCCCCGACAAAGACAAAATATTCCACGACCAAACGAATATTCCCAACAACAATGAATATTTTATAACCACTTGCTTATTTTGAAATATTTGCGTATTTAACCCTTAACTATCCACATTAATCAAATCAACCCTTACTATTTCAAAATAATAAATAAAGAAAATTCCTTTTTATTTAAAAAAAATTTCGGGGTCTTACAATATAGATTAATAATTTGAACTTTTTAATTTTTTTTGCATTTTGGAAATTGTCTTTTCAATTTTCTCAATTAGGGGATTAAACTCTCAACTTATTTCTATTTTGAAGATTGTCTTCTCAATTTTTTTAATTAGAGGATTAAATTTTTAATTTTTTTCCTGATTACGTCTAGTTGATAGTATCACGTCAAAAATTGATGACATGTAGCTAAAAATGTTTGTGTAATATTGAGCCTCATTTTAACATTTATTTCATTAATTTTTTATACCAAAATGGATAAATATACGACCATTATTAATTTTCTAAAGTAAATTTAATACTCCCTCCATTCCTTAATAACTGACATTTTAGGATAATTTTTTTGTTCCTAAATATATGACGTTATAGGATTTCTAGGAGAATTAGTTGCATTATTTCCTTAATTATCCCTAAACATTTAATACTACTCTTTAATTGTCTCTTCATTTTTCCAAAGCTAATTTTTCTCTCTTTTAATATCTTACCCCTATACTATCCTTAATTCTTATATTTTCTCTATCCTCTAACAATATGTCTCTCTCATCTTTATCACCTATGTTAACGCTAAGATCTTCCTCCACGTCCCAATCATCAAGACGCGTCCAATATCCTGCACAGTTCAACAAGTCAACACCAAAAGCTTGACGGCCTGACCGTCGAGGGATAGCTCCGACGTGAGAGTCAGTACAGGCGATCACAAGGTCAACAATGGAGAGAAAAATATTATCTAGTGTCTGAGAGAGATAGAATTAGAATCCTCTTGAAATGTGTGTGTTACTTACCCTCTTATGTGATCTTAGTCTCATGCATACTCCACTCCCGGTTTATCGTGCCACCCACCACCTCCTGACACCTTTTTCCCTCACTTCCGGTCACTTCAGCCGAAAGTAAACAGTCTACCTTCACACCTGCTGTTACTGTTTGCCACCGCCGGTCATCTGAGTCCCATCCTCATTAATGTCATGCAGCAAAGTGGCAGACACAATAGTCAACTGTCATTTGGCATAATGATTACTGGTCAAAGTTGGGTTAAGTGACAATTTGTATAATGGGCCAATATAATGACTAAGCCCAAATAATAGATATGACCCAAGTAACCTGGATCCAACCACGACTTAGCATAACATGATCCAAGGAGGGCCGAATAAGAAAAAGGATTATGGCTAACATTACCCCCTAGTCTTATATTAAAACAGGTGTTTAATGAAAGACTATAAATAAGATATAGGCCGGGACGTAACCAACTATGATAAGTCATAAGAAATCCAAAGTAAAACTTGCAAAGCCCAAATTGTTATCGGTATAGAAGTGAGAAGCCCAATGACGCAAGCCCACATAGGTGAAGATATTTAGGTCTAAAACTGACGAAACCTCTTCCCATTCATCATCATTGCGTAATTAATTAAATGTCCGCCTTAATTACTGTGCAATCACAAGATAAAAGGTAAACTTTACCAATTCGACGGTTTTACATATCGGAAAAAATATTTTAATATACTAATTTATAATGATAAATATTTTAAAATGTATAAATGTACTACTAATTAAAATTTTGTTATTTCATAATCATCAATAATCAATATAATGACAATTTTACCATTTTTGATATAAAAAGTTAATGCCTAAATATAGATTAATACCCTAAATTTTAAGTTTATTTCATAATCATCAATCATAAATATAATTAATTTTTTATACCCAAAATGGTAAAATTGTCATTAAATTTACTTTAAAAAATTAATAATTGTCTAATATTTACTTGTTTGGTACAAAAAAAATTAATTGAATAAATGTTAAAATGAGACTCAATATTACACATAAATATTTTTTATGTCACATGTCGCTGTCAAGTCATCAATTTATAACGTGGTTACTATTAATTAGACGTAATCAAAAAAAAAATTTAATTCCCTAATTGAAAAAATTGAGAAGATAATCCTCAAAGTAAAAAATATTAAGAGTTTAACCCCCTAATTGAAAAAATTGAGAAGACAATCTACAAAGTGAAATAAAAATTAAAAATTCAGGGTATTACAAAAAGAAGAATTGAAAATTGAAATGATAATTCTTTCAAACAAAATAATGTTAAGTTTGAATTGAAGAAATAGAATGGAAAGTAAAATGATTCATTCCATTCTAATTAAAATGAGTTATTTCATACTCTTCTTCTCCCGAGGAATAAAATTCATAAATTTGGAAGAAATAAGAATGGTTCAATGCATTCCAATCGCAACCAAATATAAAAAAAATTCATTTTATAAAAATAAGTCATTCTATTATCACATTTATTACTCCGATTCAAATGTAACATAACAAATAATCAGAAATAAACTCAATCATTGCACTAGCTAGTGGACACCTCAAATAATGCAGACCGAATTTGACTTCCCTCTGCCCCACTTTCTCTCAAATTTTCTCTAATACATAAATACATAAATTATTTTATCTTAATATTTTTTATAACAATGATCCAAATATGTTAATAAATAATTCATGAATCCTACCAAATTAGAATTATCAAATTTTTACCGCTAAAACTTCAAAAGAATTGTTAACCATGAAACTTTAGTAAAAAAATTCGCATGATCATCAAATATGGTGAAAAAAATATTAATTTCGAGCAATTATACTACTCAATATTGTTAAAAAATTAACTGCTGTCCAAAAGCCAAATCTGTACCAGCAGCATCAAATGCAGGAAAATGACCGTGGGAAAAAAATTTATTCAGTAAAAGGAGCAAAATCCAATGTTCCAATAATTTTGGGAATATAATTTTCTTTATAATAAGAAAGACTTGCAACGAAAAAGAGAATATTACATAGAGGGCTAACAAAACTAATACTCCAATTTATACTTTATAGACGTCCATGTGAAGACACAAACAAGATATCAAAGGGAAAACTTTTGTAAAAGATGGTTTTACTTGAATCAATTTCACTTTCTTTAAATAAATTTTCCTTGGGAGAATCCAGTTGTTTCAGAATCTCCAGGTTCCTCTACAATATTGTTACATTAAAGAATGTGTAATAAAAAAAACTTAAAAACATAAATAAACAGAATTCACCGGTTCTGAAGAGCCTCAATTGCCTTTTTTTCCACTGGAATGCTCTTTGTTTTGCATCCTCGAATGACATAACCTTTTTTGGCTGCAACAGAATATGAAATGAAAATACACACATAAATTAATAGTCACTGCACTACAAGAGTTTGGGAAAATTGCATAATTCCATCGTTAATCTGACATATATGGACGACAAATCCCTGTATATGTATGCATCATAAAGTTCCATAGTACTCTGATGCAATTTGTGAGCAGGATTTTGTTTACATTTTTTATGGGTAAAATTCAGATGACCAACTAGGCTGACAAAATCCCACATTACAACCTATAGTTCAAACATAGACCAAACCCATAAACCCCTATAGTCGTGAGGCTAAGTGAAACTGTTAGTTTTTTCATCCAAGACGTCCCCTTCCCTTTGTGTTTTAGTTTGAAATTTTGAACACGTGTAATGTCTGAAACATTTGTACAATAATTTCAAAGTTAAACACAAAGGGAAGGGGTCATCGTGGATAAAAAAGTTAACCGTTTCACTTAACCTCACAACTACAGTGGCTTAATGCGTCAATATTTGAACGATAGGTGGTCATGTGAGATTTTGTTAAAAATCCAGGTGATCATCTGAATTTCACCCTTTTCTTAATTTATCATATTGATTATTAGATATGCACCCCAGAAGAAGACGGTAAGGACTTACTGTGCAAATCTTGAAATTTGAAGGGCTGGCAACTTGGATGCTAAGGTCATTGGGGTTGTCTGACCAGATTATATTCCCTTTAACCACTAGCTTTGATGGGTCCACATAAATCAACTTTGGTTTGTTGGTGAGGATAAGCTGAACTTTCTTGTTTGTTAGCTTTTGTAGTTTCTTGACCATGGAGATCATAAGAACAGATTCACCAGGCTCCAAAAATTGTTGCCTGTTTAAGAGCCAAAAAAAAGTAAAGGAAAATTGGAGGGGTAGATTAGAATAGCTAGAGAAAGAGGCGAATGTGGCCACCCTAGGGTGGGATACACATCAATGAAATGGAATTCTTGTATCTACATTAACGATTCAAATGGCGTTTGTCAAAATGCACTTAAGAATAGTTCTCTTGAGCAAAAACATATTGATTTTACGAACATGCCAAACAAACATACATATACACGCAGAAAACATATTACTAATATAGAAAAGGGAATATGCACTTTTCTGGTTCAAGCAAAGAGTACTACATTACTCGAGTACTTTAACAGAATGCAACATGCCTTAGCTTTTCTTGGCAGGGAAAGTTAAAAGAGTTGATAAAAATCAAGGATATAAAACTGAAAAAGGAAGTGAAACTAAAAATAAAGTCATAAATAACAAAGGGATGTTGCAAGACAGCCAATTTCGATAGTGCAGGCATGTTTTTGCTTGTAATTTTCATGTCAAGCGGCAGCAGAACCAGAAATAATCAAGTTAAGAAAATAAAATTTATCATGTCATGAAGTTCATAACAGGGACAGCTGCAGCCAAAAACCATCATTTTGCTTTTGAATAAGTAAGCCTAAAACAGAAGTTGCAAAATTACCATTTTGAATCGAAGGAATCAATAGAAGCAAGTCTAGTAATAGATGATGCAGAGCCACGATTTCCATCAGTCTGTCTTCCTGAACTATCACCAACATGTGATGGGTTCCACGAAGAATCCTGGCCATCATCTCCCCCACTTGAAGGAACCTAAAATTCAGATGACAAGTCACAAGGTTGAGAAAAATATCCCACACCATTGCACCAAAAAACCCAAAAAGCCATGACGGGATTTCTTTGAAAATTAAGAATAACATAAATAACAAAGAAACACATACCTTTTGCTCCAAAGCAAGTTTAGGAGGAGGTATTGACCTCAAATTATCCCAGTCAACTCCGTTAAAGAAAGGATGTTTCTTCAGTGAGACATAGCCATCAGGCCCTGCACCCGGTCTTCTGCTGGGATCAATATCCTGCAGAATTGTTGCATGTAAGTCACACAGTAAAAAAACTTCAAGAAAGAAGATAGTACAAACAGTTCTATTATCTGCAATAGATATAACTAAAGAATAAATCATTATATGTGATTTCCTTTTAAAAGACTCGAGGAAATATATCTCCCTTCAAGGCCTAACTCATTTAAGACTCATGCCTCTTTTCGTAATCTTGCATGAAACACACCATTGATAAACTTTATCAAACCATTATTTATGTGCACTATGTTAACTCAAATATAGCAAATTGAGGTTCTGGTTCAACTAACGTTTTCAGAGGACTCATTCAGCAGATAGAAGCTATTGCAGGCAACATAGTATCGTAAATACTATCTAATAGTTAAGATTGGTACATTTGTTGTACAATTTTGATTATTTATTATTATAATTTTGCTGCAGAGGTACCCCACAGCCACTTCCTTTTGGGTGCGTCTTGGATGTATCTTCTTTTTTGTGAAGGGGAGCAGAATATATCATGTATTCTTATCCAAAACATCGTAACCCCTTTGCAAATTTAACATCATACTACATGTGGAAAAACCAAAGGAAAAGATATTAAAGGAACAAAAACATGATTTTAGAAAGCACAACTGTCGCATATTGTGCTGCCAAGAGATATTTGCAGATCAAAACATGGCAGGACATTTACTTGGAGGCACCTTATGTATTCACACACTGATTAGTGCGACAGAACTGGCAATTACATGAACATAAGTGAATTGATATATGTTATATGTACTCTACATACATGTAAATATCTTTCCGCATTGACTGAAGCTGAAGTAGCAATTACAATAACATAAGTTCGTTGGTATACTTTATTTGGACTCTTCTAAATGCTAAAAAGTACTCATGTAGAACACAACAAGATGTGGAGATATGTTTGGGTATGGGATAAGCATCCAATTCCATGTACTGAAAAGCATAATCTTCTTTACAAATATAATCTGCAACACAGCACTACAAATTATTATATGCATCTCCGCTACATGGTTGCTTGTAAATGTGTTTGATGCACATGCTCAAACTCTATGCCACATCAAGAATAAGGTACTTGTCATTTGAAAGAGTTGAAAATATGATAATTCACAATTTTAAAATCATCAAGGTTGTTGAGTGATCCATGTGTGATTTTCTAGCACTTGGGGTGTGTTCCCCATAGCCATACTTATAACTATTCTTTTTAGAAAACAATTTTTGTAAGTTAACCACTAGTTGGGCAATGTCATCATATTACTCTCTTCATCCCAAATTAACTGACATTCATGCAATTAGGTTGTGCTAAAAAATTGTATTTTCAAATTGGAACTTCATAAATATGATATAAACTTTTACTTGAAAGGTGTGGTATCAAATATTGTTCTATTCTATATCCACTTTCCTTCTAGTTTGATCTTTTAATTTAGCTGAGTATAAGAAAATTAAAATGGTATTTTTGTAAATATTAGACTTGATGGTGTAAACTTTGACATTTTTATTTTTCTTTCAACATCCAAAAATGGAAGTTTTGACACAATTTGAGATACAGGGACTAGCATTTTTCCGAAGTAATTAATCCCAAATAAAACTTTTTTTCAATATGGTCTTCTCCTTTAACAATAGAAATGACAAAATTCAACCTTGAAATGATCTTTCCAACTTGCCAGAGGCCCAGTTATACTGAGATATCAAAATTCAAAATAAGACCATACAAGTCCTTTTTCAATTACAATCAATATATATTTTTCATAATAGTTATATTTTAAAAATAATGAGTATTTTGGTTCAATAGAGGCGCACGATTACCTTTCTCAGCTTAAAAAAAAGAATGAACAACACTAGGAAAAGCACAATAAAAAAGAGGTAAATCACGACATTTATTCCAAGCACAATCAATAAGGATTTGCAGAACAATATATTTATCTCTAAATAATAATACAAAACAATTAACAAATAATCTTTTCTTTTTCTTTTTTTCTTTTTTTCTTTTTTTCTTTTTTCTTTTTTTTCATTGGCTTTGCTCACTTGTATGGTAGACTTCTTTTTCAAAAAAAAATAAAAATCAGTACTTGTGTGGTAGATATCAATTTTCACCTTCATAATGAATGATATAACTAAAAAGAACCGTGTGACCAAGTACAAATTCTAGAAGCCCATATGTGAAGACTTGCAGAAAACTTAAAAAGTGTTAGAAGCTTGTAAAATATATGCCACTGCATATTCGCAGTTTAACTAGTATCGAGTTCACGCTTGTTATTTGACAACAAACATGCACATAATTCTCACAAGTGCAGAACTAGTGGAAAGAAAAATAAATGGAGAAATAATAGGTTCAAGGATGAGCAAATAATCATAAGATAAAACATCGATAAGAAAACCATTCACAAGAATGCAGTGGTTCCAGTAAAAACCCATTAGAATTGGTAAAGAATTATTATAATATCTCCATTTAAACTATCAAAACACCAGATTATTGTTATTCTGAATTGCAATCACAAATCTCTATATACAACTTACCATAGTGGCTAGAGCTGTATCAACTAATGCTAATTGTGCAGTAAGGAAAAAGAATTCAATAAATAAAGAATAAGGATGACAAAGTAATGCATTGTTATCGAACTACAAATATACAAGATATTACAATGGACATACAGAGTTACAAGTGAATCATTAATTACTTCAAGGGATAAGTCGGTGCAAAAATAAGCATATATTATATTCAAACTGGGTAAATTCAGTCCAAGCCATTTATTTCTCAGAATAAGGGTAGGTAATGGGAAATAATTTTCAAAACCAATATGCTAAGAAAAGGGAAAAGGTAAATTCAATATACAACTTGAGAAGAAAAAGTATAGCATATTTAAACTGAAACTGAATCTACTTGCAATTAAGTTATAGCTTACCAATAACCAATCAATAAGATCTCTAGCCTCATCAGAAAAGTAATTCGGAAATCTGATATCTCTGGCAATAATTCTTTGGAAAATGAGCCATTCGCTCGCATCTTTAAAGGGAGAAGTTCCTGAAAGCATTTGGTACAAGGTGCAGCCAAGTGCCCATAGGTCATTTCTGTTCACATACATTGAGGAACAAAAACATAATAAATAAACCATCCTAGAAAGATGAAGCATGGTTCAGAAAGATGCAAACTAGCTAATATGATCGGAAGTAGCCATTTTTCAGCTGATGATTATACATATAGTTACAGCATATTTAGGTAGCATTTTAGTTTCAAGACTTGATCTGTCTATGTCAGCAACAAGTTCTTTTGAGAAAAAAGTTGCTCACCCAACAGTAGCAGGAGATGAATTTAAAACTTCTGGAGGGACATAAGCTGCTGTCCCAACAAAGGTGCACGCTTTATCATCTGCAGAGAAATAATAACATATTTCAACACATACTCAAATGATGTTTATTTGTTTCTCATTATAGTTCAATAAACTTACCAGATGCTGCATTTGGAAGGACGGTTATCGAACTATCCTGCATTGGCTTTACGCTACCAAAGTCGGCAATTTTGATATGTCCATCGGAACTAAGTAACAGGTTCTCTGGCTGTTATTCAAACAACATATCAGCATTTTTCTTATGTCAAGGAGACATTATAATATTTGGTGAAGTACCTTAATATCACGATGTATCAGGCCCAGGTTATGTATGTATTCAAGACCATCGACAACTTCAGCAGCATAGAAACGAGCTTCATCTTCTGACAACCGGCCTTTCTGCACTGACACAAATTCACTAGATATATATTGGACACTGGAGAGTGACAAACTACACAGGAGAGAGATGACAAATTGTAGGAGTAGGTTTAGTTGAACATTGTTAAGTAACCAACTCATCTAAAAGCTTAAGCTTTTAGATGGAAGGCCCAACAATATATATCATGCTAACACTCCCCTCAAATGCAGCTTTTTTTTATAGAGAAGGGAGAAATTAAAGTGCATTTGCACTATTAAATTAATATAAAGATAATTGTGCAGTTGGAAAGATTTGAACCCAAGACCTTGCACACCCAGAGCTATACCATGATAAGTAACCAACTCATCTAAAAGATGGAAGGCCCAACTATGTATATCATGCTAACAAACATACTTTGATGTTTATAATGTTTAAGTTAAAAATTAAGTTATACGTATAGTGGATTCAATAATGACCAACGTAATAGGTTACAAACACTTTGATTTCAAATTTATGAGCAAGGGGACTGTCAAAAAGGTTTTGATGTTTGCTACAGTTTCAACAAAAAGTTGTTACAAGAATTTAAAACTAACTCACCCTGGTTATTTGATCAAAGAGTTCTCCACCTTCACAAGACTCGAGCGCCATGTCTGTACAGTACAGCAGATGCATCAATGTCAAATTATAAACCAAAGTACAGCAAATCACGAGCTACTATGTGAATCTATATCTATATATTGTTTAAAATACCAACTCGATTGTGCCATGAGTACCTACATAGGGAAAAAGTATCTTGAAATGTAAAATATAACCGCACAATGCCAGGATGATCCAGCTGATCAAGTACTATCCGCTCCAGCTTCACGTATGCTGTTTTATTTTCCTTGGTGATGAATTTCTTATCCATGATCTTCAATGCATAAACAATTCCCGTGTCTTTCTTTTTTGCTCGGACAACCTGTTGACATCATATAATAGATAAAAATTAAACAAAAATAAGAAAATAAGATCAAGTGCCAATAAAAGAACAAAAGAAATACGGTGTCCCAGAACTATGTCAACTTCAAGTCAGTTTTACGCTTCCATTTTGAATGTGAATATCAATAAAAAAAATCCACCAAGAAAACCCTTTCACGGAAGCAAATAGAGATCAAGTGCCAATAAAAGAACAAAAGAAATACTATTTCAGGATGTCCCAGAACCATGTCAACTTTGAATTTTCAAACTTCAAATACAGATTGCCGCTTTCCTTTTGATTCTTTTGAATGTGAATTTCAATAAAATAAATTCCACCAAGAAAACCCTTTCACTGAATCAAATATGGATGTGCAGCCCCTGAAGGGAATATACTGAATTACATATAATTTCTATATCATACTCATTATAATCTTAAAATGTGTGAAGCTTAACAGATACAACTAAAATGGGTCACAGGGAGCGATAATCCAGGCAACTTCTTAAAACAAAACAAAAGTCCCAAACACACCCACAAAAGGAAAGAAAAAGAAAAATCGGGTCCATTTCTCCCTCAATAGAAATAATGAGGTCGAAAGAGGTAGAAAGCTTTCCATTCACAAAAGCAGTTTGATGTCATAAACCATTTCTCATTCACATGCTACCTATAGATTTGGACTGATTATGAGCCTTAAAATCAAGACGAGAATTCCACAATATGAGCATCATAAACTGTACACGATGTATTCATGCTGAAACTAGAGATAAATCAGATAGGCACGTTCTTGGGAACAAGTACCTACATTAACACATTGATATCATCGGGAGGCAAGGAATTTGGTTATCCATATTAATTTGTGGGATGACTTTTCCTACAGTCGAAATGACCATGTACAATTAGGTGTTTTATGACTCAACTCATAATTTGTTAAGACGTTTGTGATCTGACCTTGAAACAAATAAGAAATCCTGTTATACTCTTTTATTTAATCACCACTAGCACATTCTTTTCAATGGCTTTTCGGGAACAATTTTCCCTCACTTTCACTTTCTTACTTTCCAACATCAATTGATATTCTAGAGGAATCATGCCTTTAGATTATCCTTCTTTAAGGTCGAGTCTTTAATCAAGTACGTGAATTTGATCAATGATAAAGCTGACATTCGGCTAAAGCTTATAGCCGACGGCCCTGAAAGATTTGTAGATACTTATTCACGTTGTATTGTCAACGGTTATAGATTATCGACATACTTTCTAACACAGTTCAATAATATAGAACAATTCTTACAATTTGCACTTTCTTGTATACGATAGCCATATTTTTACATTGTTTGAGTGTCCCTGGCTTGTACAATATCACATTGTTGAAAGTCTTTGCTCCAAATTAACGAAGAGTTACAGTTAGCTAAGTATAGTTATATAAATAGTGGAATTTTAGTGTTATATTTGTCTCTTTATTAGACAAATCATCAATGTTTATTCTAGATCTAGTATGATGTTCTTTCTATTGTTACGGTATAGTTAAATCAACAGTACCTGTATTGGTCCTTCAGACAATGGATTTACATGTTAGAAGATGTATAGTTTTTAACATATTGATACATTTGATAGTAATTCAGTTATTTCAAGATTTTTATGATACACTTAAAACTTATGAGCTTTTATGTAACTTATGTTATGTAGTCTCTATACAAACATACATTCCATCAGTGCCTCAAGAATCAGTACCCAGTACCTCAACTTTGAACTTTGCATCCAGAGGCAGGCACCATCAGATAAGTTTTTTTCCCAATTCCCATAAAGTGCTACCAAGTACAAATGAATATAACTATATAAACCAATCTTACTATATCAAATGACAATTTGAAAGTTGCAGTTCAAAATGCAAACGAAGCATTTCCATAATAAAGAAAGGCAGCAAATAAAAGTGTTGTTGCGCTTGGAAAACGTTCCATATAGTTACCATCCAGTTGCAGGAAGAAAAATGCACAACTAAACAGTGAAAGGGATTTTATCTTCAAACTTCTCATGTTACATATGGTCAAGGACAAACATGTACATATCTCTACGGGTATTGAATCAACGTACATGTCTAGCACCTAAAAGGCTAAAACATTTTTCCCCACAAGTACAAGTTGAACTCTGACACTACTTTCAGCATATCCTCAGTTACCTAAAATCAAATTTGTATTCAACTCTGAATAAATAAACTATGAATTGAATTTTCCATAAAATCCAGCCTCTGCCCCCCACCCCCAACACCCAAGCCGCCACCACCACCAACAAAGAGAAAGAAAGGCACATCCACACTAGTTACCTTGGAGTTTTAACCAAACCAACCCTGAGTTACCTTGAACTGGAGGCATTTTCTAGTCTGCTGAACTTGGATGCCCAATTTTACAAAATTTGCAACATAAATTTTCCCAAATTAATAACATAACATTGGTAAAAAAACAAATGACAAGAAAATAAGAAATTCAAAAATACCAGCTTCTGCCATCATCATAGCAAACGATAATATATCCGATCTATGATTATTCTGAAAGCCCAAAACTATACCAAGAAAATTTCAATAGACATTTAGGAAGCCATAATTAGAGATGAAACATGTCATTCAATCTCCAAAGCTAAATCAAAAACGAAATCAACACATTCAATCAATTCATAATGGACATTAGCCAAACAAACACAACCACAAAAGGGTAAACAAAGTTCATATCCAAACAACAAAAGTTAAAAACAAAAATTCATTTAAACCCATTAAAGAGAAAAGTTTTGACCTTGGAATAAGAACCAACGCCATAGATCTTGCCCAATTCAAAATCTTGGATTGTGAAATTCTCTTGTGGTGCCCTAAATGCAAAGCTCTTAGATGTCTGAGGGGCCTTATTACCTTGGGCTGAATTGTTCTGAATACTAAGCTTTGAGTCGAAATCTTTTTCCATATTAATTGATGCAGCAGCAGCAGCTCCTCCTCCTCCTCCTCCTCCTTCACCCCCAACAAATGCCAACATTTCTCTCTCTAAAAATCCCTATATAATAGTAAAACATATATATATATATATATATAATGTGTGTATATATATAGTTATGTATAATATATATTTATGTATGTCTAAAAATAGAATTTTCTCTCTCTAGAAACCTTGGAACAAGAGTTGAGGAGGGTATGTCACAGCCTCCAATGAAAGGGGAAGGAAGACCGTTGAACAGGCAGAGCATAATAAGAGAAAGAATCCCAATTTTCACACATCATCATCAGATCAGATTCTCTTCACATATTCTCTCTCTTCCTCCCTCACTTTCAAGTACAAATATGATAAAGATACCATTTTCCCAACAAACAAAGCAAATTATTCCTTATTATATATATTATTATGTATCTATATATCTATGCATACATATAACCCTAGAAAGAAAAACAGATTGTGGATGAATTAATGGAATTAAAAAAATGGAGATTGAAGAGAACATGTGGTTATAATTAGATTATGGGTGTGTTTCAATTGCAATTCATACATTATGTACTACAATTATTTTTCTTGCTTTTTAAAAATAAAATAAAAATGTGTTATTATATTATATGTGTACAGGACCTAAAAAGGAGGTGAGGGGTAGATGGTGATGCTGCTGCCTATGATTGGGGAACCCTCCCTTGAGAAAGTTCTTACTCATCTGTCACCATTGTTGCTTTGTACTGTCAGTTAAATTAAAAATAACTAAATAAAGTACAGTAAAGATTTACAATTTTATTTTATTTGAAGATTTGATATATTGATAATGGTTTGATGCCTGAAAAAGAGATATAAAGGTGAGATGTAAAATAAAGCTTATAGTTAATAATTAGTTAAAATTAAGAATAATTTTAAGAGTTTTATTTTGATCGATATTTTAAATTGTTATCATTATATTAATTAAGTATATTTATTATGATCGACTATAGTATAAAGTATGGTGAGAATATTTATTTTGTATCGATTAAAATTATTGAATTCACCAATATTCCGTGAAATATCAATTCATTATTATTTTATATATCATTTTGTATTTATTATTTTACAAAATATAATTATAAAACAATAAATACAAAATGATGCATCACATTGTAGCTAATTAATGTTTTATCATACATGGGGTCCAGTGATTATAATTAAGTACAATCATACAAGTCATTTTATATTTCATTTTTTAACTATTTTTAATCATCAAAGTATTGTAGATATTCGAAATTTTGTTTTCCAAATACTAACTCAACAGGAGGGTAAAAATATTTTTTTAAATCTCGGAGACAACCCCGAGGAGAGGTTACAACAACCATTAATGTAAGACCCCGAATTTTATGAAATAAAAGTATTCAATTTTTCTATTTAGTAAATGGTTAAATTGATAAAAATTTAAAGTTAAGGGTGATATATATAAAATTTTCAAAATAAGCAAGTAACTATAAAATACTTATTAATGTCGTAAAGAATATTCGTTTGGTGGTAGTGGAATATTATTTACGTGGGGAATATTAAATATTTACGCTGCAGTAAATGACCATTTGTGGGCCCATAATGTAATAAGCGTCGGATGAAGAAAAACGACAAATTTGAGTTTTTATAAAATCTACAGAAGTAGTTATTCACAGTTAACAACATTGGAATACACGGTGGTTAAAATACGATGTCTGGCGTAGTTGCGTAGTAACACAAGGTCTTGCAGATATATCTCCATTATCGGATCAATAATTCATATTATTTGAATAATATTATTAGATAGCATTATTATCGGCAATGTCTAGAAAGTTACATCGAGGAGAGGTTTGGTCACCTAATTGCGCTTGCAAGAAGAGAGAAATCCTTATCGGAAAGCCCCCACTTTCCCAGGAACCGCCTCAGTTGTCATTATTGTGATTACGTAATATTATTTATGAATAATTAATTATTGATTTATATGATAATGAAATATTTATTTGATGTGGATATAAATGATGGATTTATTTATGTGGTTATAAATGAAGGAATTAATGTTGAGGTATTTTATCGATATTTTGTCCGGATTGGAGGTATTAAAAGATCAAATCGATTGTTCTTACGACTTTATTGTGTGAGTTATAATTTTAATCGTAGATGGATCGTTGTGATTTTTGGATATGTTATACATATATAAGTTGAGTATATGTTCACAAATTTTGAGCTGTTAAAAATGAACGAATGATTTGTTATGAATTTTAAGAGGTGGTGATTCTAAATTAGGTTTATAAATGATTTTGGTGGAAAATTCTAGAAATGGGTGGGCCCCAGGTTTTGGTTGTTGGGAAGATGGTTGATTTTTGGTGGGTGGAATAGTAGCGAGGTAAAGCCATCGGGTGGCATGTCAAGTCTGCTTTGCCGTCTTAACATTTTCCTATAAATAGAGGGCTAAGTTAGAATTGAAAATCACACCAGAAACAAGTTTTCGTTCTCTCTATATTATCAAGCATATTTTTGAGAGTATTTAGATACTTTGAGAGTTGCTATTTAGTAGAAGTTTCCTTCGGTTTTTCATCTGATGTTCCAGTTAGAAGTACTGCTCTCTTGAAGTAAGGGATAGTAAAGGATATTAAGGGATGCTATATTCTTCATAATGATGTTATTCTTTCAATATCATTATACTAAAATATTGGTATGGATTTTATTGTGGAATTTTTACCTTTTTGAGTCGGGATTACTATTCACGTATACGACACTATTCACGTATACGGCACTATTCATGTATATGACACTATTTACGTATATGACATTATTTACGATACTACGGTTTTGTACTATGAAATACGAATACTATTCACGAGTTACTATTCATGAGTTACTATTCACGAGTTACTATTCATGAGTTACTATTCACGAAGTTACTATTCACGAGTTACTATTCATGACAAAATTGGTTTCTTTTTCTAACCAAATTATCGTTGATTTATGAATCTTACTCTTGAAATTAAATCCATATTTTGATGATATTGTTTTTATTATCATATATAACATTTTTATAATCTTAGTGATTAAATTTCTCTTTCACTTGAGTATAAAGATGGGTAGATTATTGGTATGATCATGACTATGGGTTCTCTTTGGCCAGTAGTGCAAAGTTGAATTGTTGACTAGTATGATCATGACCTTTGAATTTATAATTGAATATCTTTAGCTTAAGTGCAAAGGTGAATTGATCAACATGGTTATAATTATTGTTTATATAAATTCTGAAATGATTATATACTTCTTTGAGATGTTGAATATCTTTGGCCCGTAGTGCAAAGATGAACTGTTGTTGAATATCTTTGGCCCGTAGTGCAAAGATGACCTGTTGTTGAATATCTTTGGCCCGTAGTGCAAAGATGACATGTTGTTGAATATCTTTGGCCAGTAGTGCAAAGATGAACAGGTGTTGAGATGAACATGACCAACTGGTGATACAAATGAATATCTTTGGCCATAGTGCAAAGATGAAGTTATTAGTATGATTATGAGCGAAAATGTGATTTGGTGTAACCATGATCTTTGATGTTTCGTAAAGATAGGTGATGAAAATTATCTTCGTCACGGATGAGAAGAGAATTTAGAACTACAATTATGATTATGAGTTATTCATATGATTGTGGACCGAATCGTTGATTGATGTTACGGGGATAAAACATTGTTGGTGGATTTTTAATAGAGAAGATAATAGACTTTATGGTCTATTTGACTCTTCTAATGGATTGCTTCGTTCATTGCAAACTATGGTTGAAAAGTTTTATCTTCTACCATATGTTCTAAATCTACGATTTATTATTGATGAAGGCTATTGATAATTTAATTATTTTTAGTCATGATATTCTTTCTTTGGGCTAGTTGTGCTCACCCTTTTGCTTCACAATTCCTTTTCGTGTAATAAGAGTGTAGGTTGGTCGAGCGAGGGTAACGGAAATAGAATCGGTGGTCTCTAGTCATGGAGGTTCTCCTAGCGGTATAGAAAGGTGTCGTATACATCATTTAGTAGTTATATTTGGTGAATCAAATAGGGTGAGGCGAACCCAACGTTGGAAGGGTGTTTTGCCACTATCATACAAGATGTCTAATGACATACAACCTCGTGTCATCATAAGACAGGGTTGTGCTCATCCACTTGCTGAGTATATCTATGAGCACTACCTATATAATCTTGGTATTTGTTTGAAGTATAATTCTCAATTAGAGACAGTGGAGATAATGATATGTCAAGAGAAGACTCACCATTGGAAAGAATATGATAGTAATCTTCTCATTTTTCTTTGGGGTCTATTGGGTCAACCAAGGATAATTATGTGGCCATATGATATCTATTATAACCAAGACGCATGGCCTCCCATGTACAAAGGTTTCTTTGAGCACTTCCCAAAGATTTTAATTTCTAAAACAATTTTTGACTATACCTTTATGTAAGATGTCATGGTGACGTGCTACCCAAGTTGGTGTCAAGAGTCACAGTTGATATATATATTTGTATCAAAACTCAAAACACATGAGTTGTTGTATTTTGCACGACAATTGTTGTAATAAAGTTGTAGTTGTTTTTTGTACCATGTATTTGGCGACTCAGAATGGGTTGGATGGAATGGACCTGTTTTGGGGTTGTCACAATTAACCATAGAGACACTGATGAGTAGGTTTTATACCTATGAATCCGATATTATTAAACTTAATTATTGATATCTTTAAGTGTTTTTAGTATCTTTTTATGTATTTTTGTGATTATTTCTTGTAGGTTGGAGCTAGAGGGACAAATTGGTCATTTGGGAGAAGAAAAAGATCAAAGATCAAAAATAATTAAAATTATAGCTGAGTGGCATTTTTGTAAATATGTGGTCCTGGTCAAGCGCTTTAGCGCTTGAAATGACTGGTTTGAGTTGGCCTTTAGCACTCATATATGCGACTCGATAGGGATTTTACTATCACGATATAAGACCCCAACTTTTTATAAATAAAATCAAATTTCTTCTAATTATTATTAAGAATAATAAGGTGTTAATTTGATATAATGCTTTGGTTATGGGTGAAATATGAAAATTTTACAAAATAAGCAAGTGGTTATAAAATATTCATTGTCGGGGAATATTCTTTTGGTCGTGGAATATTTTTGCTGTTGGAGAATATTCGTACGACGGCGCAGTCATTTGTGGGCCCCATAACGGAAAACGGTTAGATGAAGAAAACGACAAGTATGAGTTTTTATAAATAACGGCGTAATTGTTACCGTTAACTATGACGCCCCCAAAATAGGTATACATCACCCATCTTGAGTCGCCAAATACATGGTACAAAATTCAAATACAACTTAATTATACAACATTCGTAAAAATACGATTAAACATATCTTCGTGAGTTTTAATACAAATATTGTCATCTAGACAATATACAAACTCGATGGGGTCCTCATTACATTTATTATTACACTATTTCATAGAATAGTAAGGATCTGCTAATCTTTATCATCCGGACCGCCACTCTGTTCCCCGACTAGTCCCCTCGCTACGTTCTCATTTCCTGAAGAGAACAATGAAAGCAAAAGGGTGAGCTCAACTAGCCCAGTAAGAAATATTATGACTAGAATAATGCAGAATAAATTATCATTAGCATTCAACAGTGTTAAACTGATAAAATATAACAAACATCAAGTTTAACTGCAGCGGAACAAGCAATCCATTAGAAGAGTCAAATAGAGAATAAAATCTACTATCTTCTATGATTTAAAAGGGTTTTTCATCACTTTTATAACTGGGACTCAGCTTAATAAATAATCCACATCATCGAATCACCCCTGCACTACGGCCAAGGATTTTCTTTAGTATCACGACCACAAATTATCCATGCACTACGGGCCAAGGACATTCGTGTATTCATTAATGGTCATGATCATACCAACAACTGTCTATTAATGCACTACGGGCCAATGAGGACTTTTACCACATCATTTGTAATATTACGGTCATAATTACACCGAATAATCCCTGATCATAATCATACCAAGTCCATCTATGCACTACAGGCCACAAATGACTTTCAACAAAATATAAACATGAGGATGATGACAATGATATAAGAATTCAATAAAACAAGTTCAAGAATTAATTTATCCAGGAACTAATAACGTCCAAATTGTCAACATGATACTTCTTTGTAGAGTAAAATCAAGAATGCTCAGAAGAATATTTCCATGAAAAGATACTAGATGAAGCGTAAATATCAAGGATATTCCATTAATTTCATGGAGTATAGAAGTCAAAGTTTTAACCAACTGAGTATAATAAAGAATGGAATAACAAAAGAAATCACCAGGCATGATAGACCGCACAGGCAGGTTATTCCAAAAGAATAATAAATAATGTAACCAGTCCCACGTAAAATGCATGCAGTACGTGATATTCAACAGTAATAATAAAGAATGGAAACAAGTCCGGCGTAAAATGCATGCATGTGGATATTCCAATGTAATAATAAAGAATGGAACTAAGTCTCATGTAAAATGCACGCATGGATATTCCAACGAGAATAATAAAGAATGGAATAATGTAAGAATTTCACCAAGTATAGGTAGCCTGCATATACAAAGTTATTCCAATGTAATAATAAATAATTGAATAATGTAAGTTCTCTTCATGAGTACAAAAGAAATAATATCCCTTACACGAGTACACCAAATAATATCCCTACTTTACAGTACAACAAATAATATCCCTTACCGTAAAAGAAACCTGAATATAAGAGTAGGGAAGTAGCGAATAATACTTTTCTATAGTTTCTCTATAATTTCTCTCTCTAGAGTTTCAATGAATTCGTAAGAAATAATGAAGGAATGAGCTTCTATTTATAGAAGAATGGATCGCATAAGAACTAATTCATGAAACGGTCCGATTGATTTACTTTTAATCGATGGTCCATATTTAAAGCAAAATCATTTAAATAAAATATAATATATTCTATTTATAATCTAATAAAACGAATAACTTTATAAAAGTATTACATTTTTATATAAAAAAAGATTTTACTATGCAAACACTATATAGGCACTATGCAAAACTATGCATAATAAAATATAATATATTCTATTTATAGAATAACTTTATAAAAGTATACATTTTATATAAAAAGATTTTACTATATGAAACACTATACACAATAGAATATAATATATTCTATTTATAGAATAACTTTATAAAAGTATTCTGTTTTATATAAAAAGCCTTTCTGTTTTATTACATTAATAATACTAATAAAACAAAACTGAGTGACTTATCACGTAAACATTTATAACTAACACCGTGTGCTACTATGCAACCACGCGTATTACTATACTTTTACTACCAGGCAGTTCAACAGTTTTAACGGTAACACTTTCGCCGTTATTTTATAAAAAGATAATTCTGTCATTTTCTAAATACGACAATACTTTCGTCGTGGGGTCCACCAATGATTGTGCCGTCGTACGGATATTCCCCGACAAAAAGAATATTCCCCGACCAATTGAATATTTTATAACAACTTGCATACTTTTCAAAATTTATAAATATTACCCACAACTATAACATTATATCAAATCCACACCATAATATTAAAAAAAATATTTTGAGAAAATTAAATCTTTATTCATAAAATCTGGGGTCTCACAATCTCCCCTCCTTATGAAATTTTGCCCTCGAAATTTACGTACGTACCTGATATTTGAAGGGATGAGAATACCTTGCTTTCTTTTCAGATTGTACCTTCCCGGTAATTTCCTCGCTATCATGATTTTCCCATTTCTCATCTCCTATATTTCAGATATCATTCTAGAATATAGGTTCAAAACAAAGGTTAATTGACATATCACAATTTGTCAACATATCAAGTAAACAATTTCAGCTTAGGTAAGTCACACACTAGCGAAGTATATAACTCGTCTCTCCCCTCCTAGTTCTAGACTTTTATCTCCGCCAGCGACCACATCCCTAAGCTTTGATACCAACTGTGACTCCCCCAAAATAGGTATACATCACCCATCTTGAGTCGCCAAATACATGGTACAAAATTCAAATACAACTTAATTATACAACGATGTAAAAAATACGACTAAACATATAATTGTGAGTTTTAATACAAATATTGTTATCTAGACAATATACAAACTCAATGGGGTCCTCATTACATTTATTATTACACTATTTCATAGAATAGTGAGGACTACTAATGCTATCATCTCGGACCGCCTCCCGCTTCTCCGACTAATCCTCGCTACGTTCTCATTTCACAGAAGAAACAATGAAAGCAAAAGGGTTAGATAAACTAGCCCAATAAGAAATATTATGACTAAGATAATGCGAATAAAATTATCATTAGCCTTCAACAAAGGTTATTAAACCGATAAAATATAACAAACATCAAGTCTAACTGTAGCGGAACAAGCAATCCATTAGAAGAGTCAAATAGAGAATAAAATCTACTATCTTCTATGATTTAAAAGGGTTTTTCATCACTTTTATAACTGGGACTCAGCTTAATAAATAATCCACATCATCGAATCACCCCTGCACTACGACCAAGGATATTCTTTAGTATCACGACCACAAATTATCCATGTACTACAGGCCAAGGACATTCGTGTATTCATTAATGATCATGATCATACCAACAACTGTCCATCAATGCATTACGGGTCAATGAGGACTTTTACCACATCATTTGTAACATTACGGTCATGATTACACCGAATAATCCCTGGTCATAATCATACCAAGTCCATCTATGCACTATAGGCCACAGATGACTTTCAACAAAATATAAACATGAGGATGATGACAATGATATATGAATTCAATAAACAAGTTCAAGAATTTATTTATCCAGGAACTAATAACGTCCAAATTGTCAACATGATACTTCTTTGTAGAGTAAAATTCAAGAATGCTCAGAAGAATATTTTCATGAAAAGATACTGGATGAAGCGCAAATATCAATGATATTCCACTAATTTCATGGAGTATAGAAGTCAAAGTTTTAACCAACCTAGTATAATAAAGAATGGAATAACAAAAGAAATCACCGTGCATGCGATAGAATCGCATGTGCAAAGTTATTTCAATAGAATAATAAATAATCGGAACGGTCCCACAGAAAAGCGCATGAATGTGATATTTCAATGTAATAATAAAGAATGGAACCAGTCCGGCGTAAAACGCATGCATGTGGATATTCCAAATGTAATAATAAAGAATGGAACCAGTCCCATAAAATGCACGCAGATGTAATATTTCAATGAATAATAATAAAGAATGGAACCAGTCCCAAGATAAAACGCATGCATACGATATATTCCAATGAATAATAAAGAATGCAATAATAGAAGAATTTCACCAAGTATAGGGTAGCAGCTCACAGATATAGGTTATTCAATGTAATAATAAATAATGGAATAACAGAAGTTCTCTTCATGAATACAAAAGAAATAATACCCCTTAGGAGTACAATAAATAATATCCCTTACGAGTACAATAAATAATATCCCTTACCGTAAAAGAAACTGAATATAAGAGTAGGGAAGTAGCAGAATACTTTTCTATGGTTTCTCTATAATTTCTCTCTCTAGAGTTTCAATGAATTCGTAAGAAATAATGAAGGAATGAGCTTCTATTTATAGAAGAATAGACTGCATAGTAACTAATTCATGAACGGTCCAGATTGATTTACTTTTAATCGGATGGTCCATATTTAAAGCAAAATCTTTTAAATAAAATATAATATATTCTATTTATAATCTAATAAAACGAATAACTTTATAAAAGTATTCTGTTTTATATAAAAAGATTTTACTATGCAAAATATTATGCAGGCACTATGCAACACTATGCATAATAAAATATAATATATTCTATTTATAGAATAACTTTATAAAAGTATTCTGTTTTATATAAAAAGATTTTACTATGCAAAACTATGCACAATAGAATATAATATATTCTATTTATAGAATAACTTTATAAAAGTATTCTGTTTTATATAAAAGCCTTTTACATTTTTATTACATTAATAATACTAATAAAACAAAACCGAGTGACTTATCACGTAAACATTAATAACCAACACCGTGTGCTACTATGCAACCACGCGTATTACAATACTTTTACTATCGGGCATTTCAACAGTTTTAACGGTAACACTTTCGCCGTTATTTTATAAAAAGATAATTCTGTCGTTTTCTAAATACGACAATACTTTCGTCGTGGGGTTCACCAATGATTGTGCCGTCGTACGGATATTCTCCGACAAAAAGAATATTCCCCGACCAATCGAATATTTTATAACAACTTGCATACTTTTCAAAATTTATAAATATTACCCACAACTATAATATTATATCAAATCCACACCATAATATTAAAAAAAATATTTCGAGAAAATTAAATCTTTATTCATAAAATCTGGGGTCTCACAATCTCCCCTCCTTATGAAATTTCGCCCTCAAAATTTATGTACGTACCTGATATTTGAAGGAATGAGAATACCTTGCTTTCTTTTCAGATTGTACCTTCCTGGTAATTTCCTCGCTATCATGATTTTCCCATTTCTCATCTCCTCGTATTTCGGATATCATTCTAGAATATAGGTTCAAAACAAAGGTTAATTGACATATCACAATTTGTCAACTTATCAATTAAACAATTTCACTTAGGTAATTCACACACTAGCGAAGTATATAACTTTCGCCTCTCCCTCTTAGTTCTGTACTCTTATCTCCGCCAAATGAATTATATCCCTAAGCTTTGATACCAACTATGACGCCCCCAAAATAGGTATACATCACCCATCTTGAGTCGCCAAATACATGGTACAAAATTCAAATACAACTTAATTATACAACAATGTGTAAAATACGACTAAAATATATAATCGTGAGTTTTAATACAAATATTGTCATCTAGCATAATATACAAACTCAATGGGGTCCTCATTACATTTATTATTACACTATTTCATAGAATAGTGAGGACTACTAATGCTATCTGTTAGTTCCCAGAGGGCACAAATGATCTAGAAGGGGGGGGGGGGGTTGAATAGATCCTTTTTATTTCAAATACTTTTCTAGTTAATGTTATATTGTTCATATTTAAGTATATGATAAACATAAGAATCTTTTCAAGCACAGCGGAATAAGTAAAAGATTCCCCTTCATTGATATATTCATAATCATACATACATTATTCGTTGGGTTAGTTTAGTTGTAAGCAGTTAGAACATACATAACAGTTATAGCAGTTATAGACATAATGTAAATGATATAATATAAAAGACACAAGGGGTTTTAAGTGGTTCAAAGACTCAATCTCTTAATCCACTCTTCTGCTTTTAACTAGCAGGATTTCCACTAAGGAAGGGTAGCACCACAATCTCTCTGATTCCTTCAAGGCCAAAGACCTTGGGACTTGATTCACTAAGAACTATTCAAGGCCAAAGATCCTTGGGACTCCTCTAGTTCCCTAGAACTCTTCAAGCTCCAAAGAGGCTTGGAACTCTATTTAGTCCTTTGACAAGGACCCTTTAGCCTGCTTTGTTTAGTCCCTCCCATTACAAGGACCTTCTTGGCCCCGCTTCATTTAGTCCCTTTGGACAAGGACCCCTCGAATTGCTTCGTTGAGTTGTTTGTTTGTTGTTGTTGGAGTAGGTCTTTGAAATGCTAAGATCTAAGATGTCTTCATGCTCAACATCTTCTATCCTTAGCGACTTGGCTTGATCATCCTTGAAGAGCAGTTGAGTGTTGCATGATGCTCAGCTTCTTAGGTTGCTCAACTACTCCGAATGACCCCTTGATGAACTGTCTTGAAGATCATTCTCCTTGGTACTTGATGACTGCACATGAGAGGCTTCTAAGATGACTGTAAGCTCTTCTGTTAGGTACTTAGAAGCTTTCTCATGCTTGTGACCAGGATGGCTTTTGTGATCTCCCTTCTTGCTACTCGATGCCTTCTCATGATGGACTTGCTAAGATGACTATATGCTCTTCTCTATTGTACTTAGAGTCTTCTCATGATGGACATCCAGATGACATGATGCTCTTCTTTCTCTCGACAGTTCAGAACACTCTTCATGTAGTAAAACTCTCATTTCTACATAGTAGAACTCATACTTCTACTTCTTGCTTGATCTGACTTCTAAGTGTTCTTGGTGGATCGTAGAGTGAGCCTTTGGACTCACTATCACTCGGTTGGATTAGTCCACCTTTTCTCCAAAATACACAACTCCAACAACCTTTGATCTTTGAAACTCTTTCTTATTTGTACTTCTTCCCAATCCTTCCGTTGGAAAGTAACCGTTGAAGGCTATTTAAATATCTTCACAGATCTCAAGTTGCTTGATGTAGACTGCATGATGTGACTTGTCATGCTTTTTCTGACGCTGCAGTCTACTGTTTCACCTACCTTGTCAGATGTATCACTTTACTGTCTTAGGCAGGTTGAAGACTTTATCACCTCTTTCTGATTCCTTGATCAGAGGTTGTCCTATTGCATCGATGCTCTCAATAAGTACTTGTCCAAATATTATCCTTCAGATTGAACCGTTGCCAATGCTTCAGTCTTCAGGTATTTGAACTCTACGATTCTGATGTACATCTTCAAGGACCTGATCGTAGTGTCTTGTTGAGTGTTGCTCGTTGACTAGTAGAGCTAACACTACGATCCTGAAGAGTGTTGCTTGGATCTTCACTAAAGAACACCTCATCACTGTATTGTGCAGTACTTCAATACTTCTGTTAGCTTCGACTGTTCTCAGATACTGATGGCCTAATTCCTTGTTCTGGTCCCCTTCTGAATATTAAGACACTTCAGATTTGTGGCGCGTCCAGCTTGCTTTCTCCTAGTGATCTTCCGCTCACATATCATCAATGAACTGACCCTGCAATTAATCACTTTAGCCTTGCTCTTCATAAGCTGACCAGTATCTCGGTTCACCTTCCATCAGTTCCTTCTTTGTTTGGCAAACACTACGATCTTGATTGTTTCCAAGATCGTTGTCTTCTGTACACTTGATAGCTACTGCATAAGCTGACTTTTCCTTAGTTAGCTGCTGAAGTCTTCTTTGAATCATCTTGTGGAAGACTTCATCACGAATGGCCTTTCAACTCAATCTTGATGCTGATTGGATTGGTGCTTAGTTCTTCTGCTAGCCTGCATGCCATTCGTTGAGTGCTCTCTGGTTCCCTTACTGTGGATTGTATCTTTGCAGTGCCAACCAGAGGCTTCGTACCTTTGGATATTCTGGGAGTGCACATTCATTGAGAACCGTATCTACTCTATGATTCTGACTTAGCATTGTGAGCACTTTTGTTGGAGTCGTAGTTCTGCACTCTACTGATTCACTTCGTATGCGCAACTACTCACGATCCCGAGATCAGATCTTGACACTCTACGATTTCTACCTTGTGCTTGTTGTCTTCATCTGATCTTGCCCGACTACTATCTCTGCCTTCACTTAATGAACTCTACGAACTTAGAGTGTAGTCTACGATCCTTGACTTGGCTTCGGCATCACTAGACTCTACGACTCCGAGTGTAGTCTATGTTTCGGACTTGGCTTCGGCAGATGATCGTTCGGCTCATAAAGCGTGTCGTCTCTACGATTCTCGAACATGACTTCCTCAAAGACACTACGATCCCGAGGAAGCTCTTCTCGATACACTACGATCCTTCTTCGCTTCCCAGCGATCTTTAACTCCGAGATCTACTATCTTGCATACTCCTATTCTCGCCTCGATAGCTCTTGAGTTAACCTCGACTCACCGGCGGACTACGACTTACAGTGCAAAGGTTCGACAATCGATCTAGCCTATATCTATTACATCATAAGATCAACCTAACAAGCTTGATATTTCTATATTTATAGTCCTTGTACATCATTTCTTTTTAAGGACTTTACAAAGTCGTTTTTTTCTATGTAGGATCAACCTAACATATTTGATCAATTCATTCTAAGTCCTTGTACATATATTTCTATTATCTATCAAAGGACTTTATGACTTTTCTTAATGCAAGCATACTTGCATATTATTCATTCATATACATATATATATATATATCATAATCAAATCATATATAAATAGGAATAGCATTCATATGCTTATTCCTGACAATCTCCCCCTATTTGATTATGACAAAAACAATAAGTGCATATGCATGTTATGAATGAATCTTATATACAGTGAGCAGCTGTATTTCTAAGACAATTAATCATGAATGTCATTTATATTGATATGACAATTTATACATTAAGACATTCTACATCCTGGATCCAGGACATTACTAACAGGTTAGAGATGTACCTCCTTGGCTCCATGTGTGTTTCCAGGATGCTTGTTGATCAGCTACTCATCTGTTTCTGCTTCTTGCTCTTGCTCCCCCTCAGATGATGACCTTCTATCTTTGCTTGGCTCCCCTTCATCACCTTTCTGATCTGGCTCCCCTTCAGCTTCTACGATTTTTGTGTCATCATCTTCAAGCTCCCCCTCAGATGATGATTCTTTATCTGCTGCTACTTTCTTCTTCTTTGGCTTCTTCTCCCTTAATCCTCTGCTCTTCTTCGAGTGCTTTTTGCTCCTCTTCTTTCTTTGCCTCTTTTTCTCCCCCTTTTTATCATCAATCATTTGAGAGAGTTGCTCCATGTTGGACATAAGCTGCTCCATCAGGTAGGAGGAGTTTGCAACTTCAAACTTTAGTTCTTGCTGGCCGAGCTCAAGTTGCACAGAGAAGGACTATTTCAGATCGTCAATCTTGTCAGAGAGGGCTTTGATCTGCTTTGCATTGGCCTCCTGAACTTGTAGAGCTACTACCTTCTGATCTTGGATGGCCTTCTGATAGATGCTATCTCTCTCTTGGAGTGTGAGAGATACATCAGCCAAGATAGCTTGAAGCTTGTGCTGGAAAGAATCATCTCCTGCTGCTGTCTGCTTCTGTGATTCTTCAGTAAGCATATATATCTTCTTGCTTAGATCATTGGAGCTCTTCAGTAGTTCCTGCTCCAAAGCAGTTTGATCCTCTTGATTGGTAGCTTCAGGTTGAGCAATGGATTGGACTCTACGATTTTCATCTTTGGACAGATATTCAAATGTTTAGATAATCTGAACAATCGTGGAGTACCAATTGCTTGTGGAGGATGATGGAGTGACTGATAGCAGTGCTTGATCATAAGGAGGCTTTTGAGATTGGACTTGAATATCATCAGTAGTAGAGTGAACAAACTCTACGATTTGCTCCTTAGTCATGACTCTTTTTCCTTCAGAATCCACTCTACGATCGTAGGGGATGTAGAGATTCTCAGCCTGTCGATAGACCTTGAAGTGAGGCTGGTTTGTTATCATCTTGGTAGCATAAGTTTTCACCCTTGGAAAGTTTTGGGCTACCAGTTCCATGCTTGGAAATGTCTTGTAACACCAGCTGAAGTAACTTCCATCTTCTTTAGTAAAGGCCTTCGGCCAAGGCATTGATTGGAAGAACCATCTCATCAGTAAATCATCAGGGTTGTAGAGAATGGTCGAGCAGTCTAGCTCCATGTTGTTCCAGTTCTTGACTAAGTAAGAGGAAGTCATTCTTGTTACTCTGAGCTGTTCACCTCCATGGTTTACCCATCTGTCTGGAGGAGTTTTTGATGGTTCATTGGGAGCTTCTACCACAATTCTCTCGGTAAATCTTGCAGGTGAGAGAACAGGGTGAAGTTCTGAGTTTTCTAATTCCTAATCTTCAGAGTTGGAATCATTTCCTGCTTCTTCCTTCTCAGAACCAGAACCGTTTAGATCAGCTTCAGCAGATAGGTCTTCTTCCTGCATTTCATGTTTAGAACCTTCTTGATCATCTTCAATAGAAAATCCTTCTTGCTGAGTTTCATTATCAGCACCTTCTTCAGCAAGTATTTCCTCAGATTTTTCTTCTTCATTGCTGGCTTCATCTTCAAACTTTTCTCCCGGGGTTCGAGACTCATCATCACTCAACTCAATGATGGCATTTGATTGGCCACTGTTCCTTTTGGAGGCAAACTGGGCTTGCAGCCTGTAGCTTTTCCTTCTTCTAGGAGGTTCAATTATTGGAGACACTGACTCTTCTTCTTCTTCAGGCTCTGACTCCTCTTGCTCAACAGACATACTTCTTTGGAGTTCAGCACTTGTAGGGGTAGATTCTTCTTTCTTGGACTCATCACTTTCTGAGCCATCATGAGAGCTTTCTGGATTGGAGGGGACATTCTCTTCTTCTTCTTGAACAACATTTTCTGACCCATTCTCTGGCTTATTGGGGCAGTGGCATTTGGGGATGCGCTTCGGTCACTTTGACTTTCTTTTTCATCAGCTTCATTCTCATTGCTGGAAGCTGACTGGGGACTGGACTACATCTTCTGTTTCTTCCTCTTCTGCTGACTCCACGTCCCTTTCTTTAGTAGATGTATTGATTTGAGAAGCTAAGGCTTGTTTGTCTTCCACCTTAGCTTTCTTGTTGACAGGCCCTTGAAGCAACCTGCTGCTTCTTCTCTTTATGGTTTCAGCAGTTTGGTCCTTTTCTTTCTTATCTTTGTTCAAGGAGGAGACTCTCCTTGGTGGGGCCTAGGCTTTCTTCACATCACCAGCTCTTTTGACCACTTTTGATTTCTTCCTGGCTGGTGTGATTTCAGCTGCTGTAGAGTCATCAAACTTAGAGCTCTCTATCTCTACTAATTTTCTTTTTTTAGCAGAGGCTCTCTCACGCTTCCCAAATTGTCGACCTCTTGTTCTCCTTTGGGTTCTTCTTCCGCTTTTCAAATAACTGTGAGACATTACTTTGTGCATATTCAGGGCTTCTCCCTCATCATCCTTGATCTTTCCCCTAGCTTTTTCTTCAGTATGATACTCAGCAACCTCCCATGAAATACCTTGGTCAGTGGCTTCTTCTCAGCCTTCTCTACCCATTTAGAGATTTGATCAAACAAAATGGCTCCAAAGTTAATTTGTTTCTTCAGAACTATAGCTGACATTATCTTCAGTTGTTGATCAATCACCGTATCATGTGCAGTGTTTTTACACAGTATGCACTTTCCTACAATTTCAGCAAGGAACTCATATTCTTCAGGGAACTCCTTCTTCTTCATGTCTTTGAAGCTAGGGTTTCTTTGGTATCCCATCAACTCATTTGCTTGCTCAATGTTGACATCTTCAAGGTTCTTCAGCCCTTGGCTAGGGAAACCTAGGCATTGATTAAGGCAGAAGATTTCAGCTTCAGAATCTGACCTTTAACCTTGGTAGAAAGAGTTCTAGAGTTTATGGAGACGTTTGAGTAGAACTCCTTAACCAGGTTAATGAATACACGAGTACTCGCCTCGAGACATTCTGAAAACCCAGCTTCCTTTACGAGTCTAAGTATGTCCCTGAACTTCTTCTCCGACTTCTCAAACGATTTGGTTCCAAGTTGAATGCCGGGTGATAACTTGCCGCTTCTCCATTTGAATCGCTTCAAGACTATGGGGGTGTTTGATTTAGAGATTTATACGAGATGGTCATGTGAGTTTGGTAAGGCTCTGGGGTTAATCGATTTTGCTCTTGAAAAAGCTTTCTAGGGTTTTGAAAATGGGAGGAGAAAGGTTCGATATCTTTTGGTGAATCGTCTGCAGATTTGAACTTGTCTTTATGTCGCTTTCTTCTAACTCTGCATACTTAGTGATGTGTCAACTATCCATTGGTTGCACGTTGCCCAGTAATGAGCTGTAACTCCCCCCAACTATTCAGTTATTAGAGGAGTGGATGTTTAATTGACGTGGCTTTGACCGTTGACCTTTTGATTCGTAGAGTAACATGATGAGATAGCTATAGACTCTACGATTTCATTTGTTGACTAAACGATCAATTTTTGAGAGATGCTGCAGTGGATGGCTTTGTCTTTCCTCCTTACTTTGATGCAGCATAGCTCAATCACTGATGAATTCGAACTTATCTCCTTAACTTAAATGGCTTAGCAGATGTCTCATTCTTCATGCTTCTTGAATACCCTTTGGATTACCCTTTGGTAGAACTACGATTGTTGAGTTGTCTTCTACGATCCTGCGGCATTACGATCACTACGATCGTTTAGTCCTTTTCAAACTCAACTCTCTACGATCGTTGACTGACTTGATTCTTCTGAGATAAACTAGATCAATTATTCCTTCTAGGATAAGGTAGCTCAGGAAGGGCCAACCTCTTAGAGAGAGCTAAGGGTCAAGTTTGTCCCTGAGGCACTTTTCAGATGAAATACTATGGCAGTGGTTTGCAATGACATCTCATTTGACCTTTTCTGATGGGAAGATCTTCTACCAGCTTTAAGTATCTGCATTGCTAAAATTGTGGTGTCCTCCTACTCTTACTCTACGATCATATGTTTGATTGTAGGCACTTCACGATTATGGATTGGGTGGTCAAAGGGTTATCGTGAGTATGTTTTGAGACATTCCTACCGACTATGGATCTTCATTTGTTTCATCACCACAAAGTTTTGGGACTCAGAGTGGGGTACATCTTTTTAGGTTTATTAGTGTTGTTATTCCTTAATGATCACCGCTCCCCCATTATTGATGTTGTCTTCTCGGATAGATGTGATTCCTTCTTCTTCATGTTCATTTGAAGGCGCCCAACATTTCTCTTTTTAACTGGAATCATCATTATTGCTTAATTTTCCTTGTATCGTAGAGATGAGTATTTTTAGGATTGATCACTCTACGATCATTTGACAGCACTACGAACGTAGTCTCATTTGATAGTCCTTTATTTGAGAAGTTCTGCTTCTTAAAGAACTTCTTTTGTCTTAAGCTCCATGATCTTCTATTGTGAGCTTTCCTTGAGGATCCTTTTCATAAAGTGTGTCTTTCTTGATATGAGCACATAGAATCCTCTTTCTCTTCAGTTGTATGGCATGATCTCATATACAGATTTGCAGCCATGTGAGCTCCATTCCGGTTAGCTCAGAGGGTCTTCAAGGACAGGCTTGGACATATAGATCCTTTATCAGACTTAGTTCTGAACCGTCCTTAGCCTTCTACCTTTCGAGTCTTCTTGAATGAAGTCTTCTGCTTCAGCATTCCTTAGTGTGGTCAAATTGACCAAGTACCTGCAGGTTCAAGTATATTTCTACTTTTGGTTTCCATGTTTGAATGGGTCCTGCTAGGTTAGTTTTCTAAACCCCTGTTCCTCTTAACTGGATAATCATCATGTTTATAACCAACAAACATATTCATGCATGCAACTATCTTGAGATAATACATTTTAGAGATGCATGATGGCGAGTGTGTATAGGATTTGACAATTAATGACACATTCTTTATCTATGATGGTTTCATCATTTACTGGGTTATGTTCACAATGTTTAAGTGTTCACAGAGTGTGAATCAACTCTACGATTTATGAGTATCTAGTTGATTTATGGATGTGATCAGTTTCTACAAATCAGCAAGATCCTCTTGTAGAACCGATCATTCTCTCGTGTGTTGTCAAACACTTAACAACATAGGCTCACATATATACATACTAGCACATCAACAATGATTACTTAACATAAAATTCATTTGGTTTGTGATACTCTTATGATCTATTTCAGATTTTCTTCAAGATGTCATCTTCAGCCTAAAACTTGGTTAAAGAGAAAGTTTGTAGACATTTGAATTTTCCATCTTCGCACTACTTTCTCTTTCACTTTTTAGGTAGATTATGACTTCTTGACGTAATCACCGTCATAGTTCATAAGATGGTGCAAATATGATGTATACATTAGTAATGGTGAGGAACCGTACTTTTTATCGTTAGTTTCTTAATACCATTTACCTTAGATATACTTGAGTTCGGTATTGATGTGCATAGCTTTTACTTTTGCTCCTTTCTTTTAATGCTCTTGTTGGCCTTTCATCAATCAGTCGTGGTCTTGAAGATGTAGATCAAGAGAATCATAGCACTAAGATCTTTGACAACTTTGAGTTTACAAAGATAGCACCCAGTTATTGGTTGGTCACTCATAAGTTTGAGAAGATCTTCTTTCTCTTCTCGATCAACATTTCTTAGTACGCGTGACCTCTTCATCTTTCAGACTAATGAATGCTTTACTCTTTGTCACTGATGTCCCTTGTTTTCTTTCTCTCGTCTAGTCTTCAGACAATAAGATTGGACGTAGGCTGGATTGGTTTTGTTAATATAGCAATTGAGGATATGGACCAATCTGAGCAGTTTCAGGTGTATACACATTTTTACCTATACACAATATTTCTAACGTGTGAGCTCTTCTGCATATAACAAGTTACTTACTACTAAACTAAGTTTAGAACAATGTTAGTGCCTGGGATCGCACTCAAAGCGATTAGCTTTTGAATATAGCATGAGGACTCGCTTCGATACCAATTGTTAGTTCCCGTGAGGGCACAATAGATCTAGAAGGGGAGGGGTTGAATAGATCCTTTTTATTTCAAATACTTTTCTGGTTAATGTTGTATTGTTCATATTTAAGTATCTGACAAACATAAGAATCTTTTCAAGCACAGAGGAATAAGTAAAAGATTCCCCTTCATTGATATATTCATAATCATCATACATACATTGTTCGTTGGGTTAGTTTATTTGTAGCGGTTAGAACATACATACGCTTATATAGCGATTATAGACATAATGTAAATGACATAATGTAAAAGACACAAGGGTTTTAAGTGGTTCGTAGACTTAAGCTCCTAATCCACTCTTCTGCTTTCAACTAGCGGAGATTTCCACTAAGGAAGGGCAACACCACAATCTCTACGATTCCTTCAAGGCCGCCAGACCTTGGGACTTCATTCACTAAGAACTCTTCAAGGCGTGTGCCTTGGGACTCCTCTAGTTCCCTAGAACTCTTCAAGCCAAAGAGCTTGGAACTCTATTTAGTCCCTTTGACAAGGACCCTTTGGCCTGCTTTGTTTAATCCCTACGGACAAGGACCTTCTAGGCCCTGCTTCATTTAGTCCCTCTGGACAAGGACCCTCAGGCCCTAGCTTCGTTGAGTTGTTTGTTTGTTGTTGTTGGAGCCGGTGCTGAGCTGCTAAGATCTAAGATGTCTTCATGCTCTGAACATCTTCTATCCTTAGAAGCTTGGCTTGATCATCCTTGAAGAGCAGTTGAGTGTTGCATGATGCTCAGCTTCTTAGGTTGCTCAACTACTTCGGATGACCCCTTGATGAACTTCCTTGAAGATCATTCTCCTTGGTACTTGATGACTGCACATGAGAGGCTTCTAAGATGACTGTAAGCTTTTCTGTTAGGTACTTATAAGCTTTCTCATGCTTGTGACCAGGATGGTTTTGTGATCTCCCTTCTTGCTAGTCGATGCCTTCTCATGATGGACTTGCTAAGATGACTGTAGGCTCTTCTCTATTGTACTTAGAGTCTTCCCATGATGGACTTCCAGATGACATGATGCTCTTCTTTCTCTCGGCAGTTCAGAACACTCTTCATGTAGTAGAACTCTCACTTCTACATAGTAGAATCCACACTTCTACTTCTTGCTTGATCTGACTTCTAAGTGTTCTTGGTGGATCGTAGAGTGAGCCTTTGGACTCACTCTCACTCGGTTGGATCAGTCCACCTTTTCTCCAAAATACATAACTCCAGCAACCTTTGATCTTCGAAGCTCTTTCTTATTTATACTTCTTCCCAATCCTTCCGTTGGAAAGTAACCATTGAAGGCTATTCAAATATCTTCACAGATCTCAAGTTGCTTGATGTAGACTGCATGATGTGACTTGTCATCCTTTTTCTGACGCTGCAGTCTACTGTTTCACCTACCCTGTCAGATGTATCACTTTACTGTCATGGGCAGGTTGAAGACTTTATCACCTCTTTCTGATTCCTTGATCAGAAGTTGTCCTATTGCATCGATGCTCTCAATAAACAATTGTCCAAATATTACCCTTCAGATTGAACCGTTGCCAATGCTTCAGTCTTCAGGTATTCGAACTCTACGATTCTGATGCACGTCTTAAAGGACCTGATCGTAGTGTCTTGTTGAGTGTTGCTCATTGACTAGTAGAGCTAACACTACGATCCTGAAGAGTGTTGCTTGGATCTTCACTGAAGAACACCTCTTCACTCAGATTGCGGCAAGCTTGAATACTTCGTCATTTGCTTATTTGCTCTCGATAATCGATGGCCTAATTCCTTGCTCGGTCCCCTTCTAAATATCAAGACACTTTAGATTTGTGCGGCGTCCAACTTTTTTTTCTCCTCGTGATCTTCCACTCACTTATCATCAATGAACCGACCTCGCAATTAATCACTTTTGCCTTGCTCTTGAGAAGGTCGACCAAAGATCTCTCGGTTCACCTTCCATCGCCTCCTTCTTTGTTTGGCAAACACTACGATCTTGATTGTTTCCAAGATCGTTGTCTTCTCGTCACTGATAGCTACTGATAAGTCGACTTTTCCTTAGTCACCGTCAAGTCTTCTTTGAATCATCTTGTGAAGACTTCATCATGAATGGCCTTTCAACTCAATCTTAATGCCGATTGGATTGGTGCTTAGTTCTTCCGCTAGCCTCGCATGCCATTCGCCGAGTGCTCTCTCGGTTTCCCTTACGTGGATTGCATCTTTGCGGTAGGCCAACCAAAGGCTTCGTACCTTTGGATATTCGGGAGTGCTTATTCATTGAGAATCGATTCTACTCTACGATTCCGACTTAGCATTGTGAGCACTTTTGTTGAGTCATAGTTCGCACTCTACGATTCAAATTTCTACCGTGCGCATACACTCACGATCCCGAGATCGATCTTGACACTCTACGATTTCTGGCCTGTGCTTGTTGTCTTCATCCGATCTTGCCCGACCACGATCTCCGCCTTCACTTAATGAACTCTACATTTAACTCGTAGTGTAGTCTACGATCCTTGACTTGGCTTCTAAGATCACTAGACTCTACGACTCCGAGTGTAGTCTATGTTTCGGACTTGGCTTCTGCAGATGATCGTTCGGCTAATAGGCAGGATGTCTCTACGATTCTGAACATGACTTCCTCAGCACACTACGATCTCGAGGAAGCTCTTCTCGATACACTACGATCCTTCTTCGTTTCCCCTGGCAGTCTACGAACTCCAAGATCTACTATCTTGCATACTCCTATTCTGCCTCGATCGCTCCCGAGTTAACCTCGACTCACCTAGCGACTCACGACTTTCAGTGCAAAGTGCTCGATGATCAGACTAGCCTATCTATTACATCATAAGATCAACCTAACAAGCTTGATCTTTCTATATTTATAGTCCTTGTACATCATTTCTTTTTATGGACTTTACAAAGCTGTTTTGCTCATGTAGGATCAACCTAACATATTTGATCAATTCATTCTAAGTCCTTGTACATATATTTCTATTATCTATCAAAGGACTTTACAACTTTTCTTAATGCAAGCATACTTGCATATTATTCATTCATATACATATATAAATATCATAATCAAATCATATATAAATAGGAATAACATTCACATGATTATTCCTGACACTATCATCTGGACCGTTACTCCGTTCCCCGACGAGTCCCTGCTACGTTCTCATTTCCTGAAGAGAACAATGAAAGCAAAAGGGTGAGCTCAACTAGCCCAGTAAGAAATATTATGACTAAGATAATGCAAAATAAATTATCATTAGCCTTTAACAGTGTTACACTGATAAAATATAACAAACATCAAGTTTAAATGCAGTGGAACAAGCAATCCATTAGAAGAGTCAAATAGAGAATAAAATCTACTATCTTCTAGGATTTAAAAGGTTTTTCATCACTTTTATCGCTGGGACTCAGCTTAATAAATAATCCACATCATCGAATCACCCCTGCACTACGGCCAAGGATATTCTTTAGTATCACGACCACAAATTATCCATGCACTATGGGCCAAGGACATTCGTGTATAAATTAATGGTCATGATCATACCAACAACTATCCATCAATGCACTACGGGCCAATGAGGACTTTTACCACATCATTTGTAACATTACTACCATGATTACAATCAATAATCCCCAGTCATAATCATACCAAGTCCATTTATGCACTACAGGAGCCACGTATGACTTTCAACAAAATATAAACATGAGGATGATGACAATGATATAATAATTCAATAAAACAAGTTCAAGAATTAATTTATCCGAGAACTAATAACGTCCAAATTGTCAACATGATACTTCTTTGTAGAGTAAAATTCAAGAATGCTCGTAAGAATATTTTCATGAAAAGATACTGGATGAAGCGCAAATATCAAGGATATTCCACTAATTTCATGGAGTATAGAAGTCAAAGTTTTAACCAACCGAGTATAATAAAGAATGGAATAACAAAAGAAATCACCGTGCATGCGATAGATCGCATATGCAAAGTTATTTCAACAAAATAATAAATAATGAAACCAGTGTTCGCCAGAAAAACGCACAAACATGATATTCCAAATGAATAATAAAGAATGGAACCAGTCCCATGAGAAAACGCATGTATACGATATTCTAACGTAATAATAAAGATCGGAACTAGGTCCGTCAGAAAAGCGCATGCATGTGTTATTCCAATGTAATAATAAAGAATGGAACCAGTCCCACAGAAAAACGCATGCATGTGATATATTCCAATGTAATAATAAAGAATGGAATAATGTAAGAATTTCACCAAGTATAGGGTAGCCCGCGTATATAAGTTATTCCAACAGAATAATAAATAATGGAATAACATAAGTTCTCTTCATGAATACAAAAGAAATAATACCCCTTACGAGTACAACAAATAATATCCCTTACGAGTACAACAAATAATATCCCTTACCGTAAAAGAAACTGAATATAAGAGTAAGGAAGTAGCAAAATACTTTTCTATAGTTTCTCTATAATTTCTCTCTCTAGAGTTTTAGTGAATTCGTAAGAAATAATGAAGGAATGAGCTTCTATTTATAGAAGAATGGACTGCATAGTAACTAATTCATGAACGGTCCAGATTGATTTACTTTTAATCGGATGGTCCATATTTAAAGCAAAATCTTTTAAATAAAATATAATATATTCTATTTATAATCTAATAAAACGAATAACTTTATAAAAGTATTCTATTTTATATAAAAAGATTTTACTATGCAAAACATTATGCAGACACTATGCAACACTATGCATAATAAAATATAATATATTCTATTTATAAAATAGCTTTATAAAAGTATTTTGTTTTATATAAAAAGATTTTACTATGCAAAACACTATGCACAATAGAACATAATATATTCTATTTATAGAATAACTTTATAAAAGTATTCTGTTTTATATAAAAAGCTTTTCTGTTTTATTACATTAATAATACTAATAAAACAAAACTGAGTGACTTATCACGTAAGCATTAATAACCAACACCGTGTGCTACTATGCAACCACGCGTATTACTGTACTTTTACTACCGGGTAGTTCAAGAGTTTTAACGGTAACACTTCCGTCGTTATTTTATAAAAAGATAATTTTGTCATTTTTTAAATACGACAATACTTTCGTCGTGGGGTCCACTAATGATTGTGCCGTAGTACGGATATTCCCCAACAAAAAGAATATTCCCCGACCAATCGAATATTTTATAACAACTTGCATACTTTTGAAAATTTTTAAATATTACCCACAACTATAACCTTATATCAAATCCACACCATAATATTAAAAAAAATATTTTGAGAAAATTAAATCTTTATTCATAAAATCTGGGGTCTCACATTAACACTGTTGGAATACCCGATGATTAAAATACGTGATGAATACGCTGCGGGTTGCATAGTAGCACACCAGATTGGATGATATTTTGAATTATTGATTCTTACGTAAAGAAGGCACTACTCAATAATTGTTACAGTAATTACTGTTCAATATTTTATTTTATTGATTCAATAATTGCTTCGTTGATATTTTATATTATTGTTGTTTCAATAATTGTCATTGCACAGTATTTTTCATTATCAGATCAATAATTCATATTATTTGAATAATATTATTAGATAACATCATTGGCAATGTATAAGAAAGTCCTGTCTAGGAAAGGGGTTTGGTCACCTAATTGCGCGCCAGTAAAGAGAAATCCTTATCGGAAAGCCCCTTCTTTTCTGGGAACGACATGGTTTTCATTATTGTGATTTTGTAATATTATTTGTGAATAATTAATTATTGATTTATATGATACGGAAAATATTTATTTTATGTTGATATAAATGGAGGAATTTTTAGAAAAGTGACATTTGTTGAAAATTGATATTTTATCTTTTCTGATAAAATAATTCATTCAAATATATTATTATATTACATTATAAATGTATAATGCGATAATATAATAATGGTGATATTTTTACAATAAATGTGTGATATATGAATAAATGAGGAGGAAGAGTATTTTTGTTACAATAAATGCTAAAAACATGTTAAACATGTTGGTGGATCCCAAATTTGACTAAAATTTGGTTATAAATACCATTAAAATCGTCTGTATGTGAATTTCTATTAATTTATGTTTAGAATTTGGAAAAACTTAAAGCTACAAAGTTGTAGAGAATTAAATTTCCTATAAAATGGACATAAGATTCAAAATTTTTCTGATAAAAGGGATATTTATTATGAATTATTGAAGTTTCTAATAATTGATTTTTAGAGTTTAAAATATTTATTTTAAGAAAAACGTTTTTGCAATTGGTTGGGCACCACATATGTTGTAAATGTGTTTGAATTCATTTCAAGAGGTGGGCGTGATTTTTTAATAAATATTATTATTTTATTAAATTTTCTCGCTTTTAAGTGTTCTAAGCATTTTCTTATAAATAGGATGCTTAAGTTAGAATTGAAAAACACACCGTAATCAAGTTTTCTCTTTTATATTATCGAGCGCATTTTTTGAGTATTTTGATACTTTGAGTATTGCTATATGGTGCAAGTTTCCTTCAGAGTTATATCTAATATTTCAGCCAGAAGTACTATTCTTTTGAGGTAAGGGATGTTATTTTTTTCCCGTAAATGATGTTATTTCTTTTAATATCATTATACCAGAATATTAGTAAGATTTTTCTTGTGAAATTCTTGTCTTTTTGTGTCGGGGTTGCTATTCACGTATACGACACTATTCACAGAAAAATTAAATTTTCTGTTCTTGTCCAAGTTGTTTATTATGGTTACTAGCTTTGATTATATCTCGTGACGCCCCCAAATCACAGGTCCCTTCGAACCTTGGATCCGGCCTCGCCCATTTACTACACAAATGTTAAACTATTATATCCTTTAATCATAACTTAATGAATATAACTTCACTTATTACAATTTAGAAATTAAATTCATACCATTACCAGGATCTGCACAATAACCCCAAACTTATATAAGTTTCACAACTTGGTCATTTACTATTCTTGTTTTACATCACATTAGATGTTATATAAATATGCTAAATAATTTAAACTTTTTCAATCTCCTTTAAAAAATAATAATCTTGTATCGATTTCTTAATTTGAATCAATTACAAATCCTCAATCAAATTATGTTATGATTTAATCTATTCAATTCTCAGATAAATATTTACATCTCGATTCAATTCCTCTATGTATCACATAATACAACTTTATAACTTAACATGTACTACACATAGTAAACTACTATCATGTACATCTCCTAGAACTTAAACATGGTCCAAGAGCATATATTTAAACAAATGAATCAATCTCCTTTGATTCTATTGATCTTTATCAATCAAGTAACACGTAATCTTTATCAGGAGTCCTTAACTCCGCAAAAGTGGTTATTTTCAAGGGTGATCTCGACAACATATAATAGTATATTCTAGTTCATGCATTCATAATTAATTAACATTTACTACGCATGTTACTTCTCACATAACAGCATAAAGATTTACTCCACAAGCATATCATCAAAGATCAACTTTCAACATTCATACATATCTCATATGCATTTCATATATATGGCATAATATAACTCACTAACAATTATAAAATTCATATATCAAATAGGAACTGAAAAACTTGCCTGATTCGTAGTTTATGAACTACGACTTAACTGCTTAACGCTTATCTACACTTCGTGTATTCCTACACAGTTATATAATCATGGATTAATATCCATTAGTAACATATATCATGCATTCTCAATGTAATAACAATGTTACATTGTTTCCTAACTAGGTTCGTAAAACCTACATTTCACTTTCTCATCATATTCTAATAATAGCTAGAACGATAGATATACCTTAACCACTGTATTTTTACATCAACATTCATATATATATATATATATATATATATATATATATATATCACGCTTGACTTGCTAAGTGTTCGACACATTTAAAACTCATTTAGGTAAGTTCAAACGTACACATAAACGTCTAACTTAGTGGTAACTTCATACAACATCACATATCCTATATTTTCATTGCACAAATCATATTACGAATTCAAACAACGTATCGCTGCTTTATATCTTGAAAACATTTCCTTTGGACTTTACATTTGAAAGTCATAACTTAACATTCATCTCTACCACATAGCATGCTTCTTACATAGAATATTGGCCACATAATACAAGTTAAAGAAATCATATAAGAATGCCTTGAACTTCTGATTAAAAATAGAACTTATTCAAGACTGCAGGATGGCGCAGCTGCGCCATGTCTAAGCTTTAGGACTGCCAAGCAATTGCTTGCCATCCCCAGCGGCACTGTGTAATTTGAGCTTTGCACTTCCTGCTTCACAAAAACTTTAACACACTTAGACTCTTATACTTCTCATGCGTACACACTAGAGGTCTTTATATACTTGTATGACCACTTCAAGTTCAACCTTGTATGTTAGAGACTTTAGTTTAGGATTTTCACGAAATCAAAACCAAATAGGGTTATGAAGTCACTAGGTGTACTAATTAGCCTTATGTTCTCCTAAAGAGGTCACATAATCTGTACTACACACGCTCATACCTATTCATATCTTTTACTCATAGCTATCATCATTTAACACTTTAAAACATGCTTTAACCTCATGCTTGGTTTACTTCCATTATGTTTAACATATACAACTTTTGTTTAGAGACATAATGAAACATAACATGGAATCTCGAGCCTTTAAAATCTAAATATTCATATATAATGCAACTTGAGTTCAAAAACATGCTTGAGGTTGCCTTTGAAATCATTTTTCGTGAATGATGCAATATAGCACCTATAAATCATATCTAGGGATATTATAGACATAACATGATATATAAATCCTTTAGAATCTATATATCCATGTGATGTAACTAGATTTTGAAAATATGTTCAAGTTTGCTTTTGAAACCGCATTAAACTTGAACAATGCCATTCAACACATACAAGACAACTTAAAGGCTCTATTCATATGTTGTCAAGTCATGTTAACATGCTCATAAGGTCAGAATATAAATCATGTAGTAGTCATGCATATTAGCTCACTATACTAAGCTTTTTCTTGAAAACTTCATTAACACAAATCCTAATAAAGCGGTCATGAATAAAGGAACTATGAATCATATGTCATGCTCATTTATGTTTGAAATCAGTCATGTGTGTAGATCATTAAGCTCAAATCTGTAGAACATGATCTTTAACAAAGTTTGTTTTCAAAACTTAAAGTCCTTGCTAAAGATCTTATACCAAATCATGCTAATCTTAGTAAAAACATGCTCACATTAGGTTATTATACTTATATATACACATTACACATGCTTGCATGCTAGTTTATGTCATATTACTTTACCAACACTAATCAGACTTTAAAACAGAAAGCAAAACTAAACTTAGAGGCCAGCGCAGCTGTGCTGCGCCTTAGTGTTAATCCGGTGCAGCTGCGCCATGTCTGGTTCGATCCAGGAAGAACTTTCGTCGGTAGAAAACTAGCCCAATCAAAGAAATTACTCACGAAACTGATTCTAAACGTTCCTATCTCAGTTAAAACATATTTATATGGTCATATAACAGCTATATAACCAATACCCAACCTTACTAACATCCAATTCCACATAATCAAGAATTTAAATTTCAATACTCAAGAACTCTGTTTTGACAGAGAATGAAATGGAAGCAATAAAGAGGGGTTATACCTCTGCAAATGTGAAAGGAACTTGCTCCTAATGAACTCCCAAGTTCTTAGAACACTTGTATACCCTCAATTCCACACATAAGCAATTATGAGACAATTTCCAAGCACCCCAACCGAGAATTGAGTCTACTATTTATAGAAGAAGTCTTGGACTGGGCATTTGTGTTAAATATGATTGGAATCCATGGTGTAATGGAATGAAACAATGGTTGCTCAAGGGTCACCAACCACTCAAAAGCTCAACCATCATCACCTAAGTCTAGCCTTTTGGAGAATACGTGTTCTAGCTTTCAGCTATTGTTTATTGTACTTGGTGACACTCAATTTGGGACAAAAATGAAAAATCTCAGCAACAAGCTTAGCTTAATCCTATTTAGTTACTTTGTTATCCAAAAATGGTTTTAATGTCCAAGTGTCATTATATTAGGAGAATTTAGGGTTATTTATATACTCACATTGTAAGACCCCAACTTATTATGAATAAAATCGAATTTTCTCTATTTATTATTGTGAATAATAAGGTGATAATTTGATATAATACATTGGTTATGGGGGAAATATGCAAATTTTTCAAAATAAGCAAGTGGTTATAAAATAATCATTGTTGTCGGGGAATATTTGTTTGGTCGTGGCATATTCTTTTTGTCGGGAATATCCGTACGATGATGTAGTCATTTGTGGGCCCCATAACGGAATAACTGTCGGATGAAGAAAATGACAAAGTTTGAGTTTTTATAAATAACGGCATAATTGTTACCGTTAACACTGTTGGAATACCTAGCGGTTAAAATACAGTAATACGCGTGGTTGCATAGTAGCACACGGTATTTTGATAAGTGGATTTAATATACACGAATCGATATTCATTTCAAGTTTAAATTCGTAGTTATCTTCTTGTTTTGTGTTCGTTTTCACTCATTTCATGTCATTTTATGTGTAGGGTGGTTATGGATGCGAGTGGTGAAGAAAGACGGAGTTTTGGAGCAAAAGTGAAAAAACACAGGAAGTCAAAAAATTTCTTTAGCGAGCTAGCCATGCCTGGCAAGCGGAGCATTTTGTAGCTTAGTACCCCGCCGGGCGGGTCTCGATTCCTGAAGTGTCCTGTTGGCTTTTGAAGACTGCTACAACATGGATTGTTGGTTTATTGTGAGGCGCCTGGACTCTAAATAAGGGGGATCTCGACCAGAATAAGGGGGGAGCTGAATATTACGTGGAAAACAACAATCATACAACATAAGGAGCATAATACAGAGAAAAATTCCAGGATTCAAGTGCGAGCTTTGGAGGAGTAATTTGGAGAGATTTCTGTGATGGTTGCAATTCTAGGCTACGTGAAGGGGTTTTCATTATTCTTCTTCTCTTTAGTCTTTTATTTGTAATTGAAAGGACGGTTTCTTTAGATTATTCAGTTTTTAATTCATTCGTTATGAACTAATTCGCTTATTAGACTTGTGATGGATCTTTGGGTGAAACGATGATTTTATAACTCTGATTTCCAATTCAATAAAGTATTTTCAGTTTATCTATGTTAATTCGAGCGTGAACTTATGAATTGCTTGATCAACAATTCCTCGTGGTTTTGAATGGAATCGAGAGAGGATATTCAAATCTAGACCTAGTTAATGTAGCATGTGTCGCTGAATTTTGTGAATAAAGAGATTTTTGATTATTGTTAAGGTAGAGATATGCTTGACATCACATGTAATCGGGTAGAGAACTTAAGCTTAAACCTTCTTTAATTGCAGTTCACATAGAGATATAGTGAGTTGGTTGATTTAGGTGTTTAACGAATTTCTATCTTAATTGTGGATTGACGTTAATACGGTATTAGTGCATCGAGAGGTGGTTAATACTATGTTCATGTTTTTGATCAATACACTGGATAGTGAATTGAATTGGAATAAAGGTGTGAAAATCAGAGTGAAACTCGGGGTGAAATCATAAGTCTAATTCTCCATTAATTGTTTGAATTCCAGATTTTGTTATTGGTGATTGGTTTTTGGTATTTTATTTGTTTTTAATTTAGTTTCTATAATTTTTAATCATTGAATTGGATAGTTTAATAAAATTAGGATTAATAGGAAATTGATAATTGTGAAGTTAAGTTTCTTATTAAATTGTCTCTGTGGGAACGATACTCTATTCATCACTTTATTACTTATTGACCATGTACACTTGCGTGTTTTGTGCGTATCAATTTTACCCAACAAGTTTTTGGTGCCGTTGCCGGGGACTATTTAGTATAAATCTTAATAGTTTTACAATATCAGTTTAATTAATCCAGTTTTACTTAGACATTTTTATTTTTGTTTTGTTTCTTCTATTTCAGGTGTGGAAGCAGTTTATGCAAACTCGGTCCAAAAATCCAGATTTGCTGCCTTTTGACGACGACATTGATAAAAGGTTTCAGAGGTTGAGCAAGTGGATAAAGGAAACGAGATAAGAATTTGAAACACCTGAGAAAGAAGAGGAAATGGCAGCCGAAGATCGGAAAGCATTAAGGGACTACGCCACGCCCAAGGTGACTGAACTGCAATCAAGCATCATCAGGCCCGCAATAGCAGCGAATACATTTGAAATTATGTTAGGGATGATACAAGTGATTCGTAATTTAGTTCGGGCTGGGGATTGGCAAATGACGATCCGAACGAGCATCTAGTCGCTTTTTGTGTAATTGTATGCGACACCTTTAGGTTCAATGGGGTGTCGGATGAAGTCGTGAAACTTCGATTGTTCCCATTCTCTTTCTACGGACAAGGTGAAGAGTCGGTTACATTCTTTACCATCCGATTCGATAACTACATGGGGAGGATTTAGCTCGTAAATTCCTCGCAAAATTCTTTTCCACCGTGAAAACTTCAAAGATGAGAAATGAGATAACGATGTTTGAACAACAACATGGGGAGTCGTTATATGAGGCTTGGGAGAGATACAAAGAATTGCTCGTAAAATGCCCACATCATGGATTTCCCAGTGGTCAGAGATGAACACTTTTTACAACGGGTTACATGGAAATCTCGGGATAAGTATTGATGCAAATCGTCGGGAGGAGCATTCATGCCTAAGAGTTATGAGGAAGCATACTGAGTTGATTGAAACCATGGCGGCTAATAACTACCAAAGGGCCCACAAAGAAGAATGACACAAGTGAAGGCAACCGAGTTAGGGGGTGTTAAAGTAAATAGTATGACAAAGAATGCAAGCACGTATATCGCACTTTCAAAGATGTTGGAGTCGATAATGCAAAGAAAGACAAGCACAACAAACACAAAGCAAGTACATCAAGTGGCAATAATATGCGAGTTATACGCGGAGAGCACCAATCGGACAATAATGCGATTAATCCAAAGAAATTGTCTGAGTTCATCAAGAATTACAATGAAATTTCATAAAACACATATCAGAACACATATAATCAAGGAAATAGGAATCATCCGAATTTCTCATGGAGCAACAACCAGAAAAATCAAGCTTCACGACAATCATATCCACCAAGATTTCAGAACCAGCAACAACCAGCTCAATATCAAGAAAGGAAATCCGATTTGGAGGAAGTATTATCAAAATACATGACTAGCAACGATTTGGCTATAAAAAAATCAAGCTATGGCTATCAAAAATATAGAGAATCGGATAGGTAAAATTGCGTTGGCATTGAATAATAGACCACAAGGAACATTACCTAGCGACACTGAGAGAAATCCGAAGGGTAGTCACGATGAATGTCAAGCAGTTATGCTGAGAAGTGGAAAACATCTCGGCGGTAATAATGCAGAAAATTCAGCGACACCGGGGGAAAAAGTTGATGACAATAACGTGGTGGAAGGTAACAATGGCGAGGAAACACAGTTAAATAATAAGCTAATTGTTTATCCTCCACCACCGTTTCAACAGAGGGTCCAAAAATAGAAATCAGATAAGTAGTTCGTCAAGTTTTTAGACGTGTTCAAGAAACTCCATATTAACATCCCATTCGCGGAGGCCCTAAAGCAAATGCCGAGTTATGACGAAGTTTATGAAAGGAATTCTGTCGAGGAAAAGAAATGGGAAGAATTTGAAACAAGTGGCACTAACAGAGAGGTGTAGTGCGGTGTTATAGCGAAGGTTACCACCAAAACTTAAAGACCGGGAGCTTTACTATCCCATGCACGATCGGAAAATGTCGTTTAACAAATGTCTACATGTGATTTGGGGGCGAGTGTGAACCTCATGCCATTGCCGAGTATACATAGAATTGGGTTTTCCCCGCGCCAAAGCCTACTGAATATTTCATTCTTTGTTGGCGAATAGGTCGGTCATATATCCGAGAGGCATAGTAGAGGACATTCGGTAAAAGTGGATAAGTTTATATTCCTCATGGACTTTATCATTCTGGATTTCGAGGAGGATAAGAACATCTGGATTATCCTAGGGAGACCTTTCTTGGCTACGGGAAGGACACTCATAGACAAGCAAAAAGGAGAACTTACTATGAGAGTCCAAGATCAAGAAATCAAATTTAATGTGTTCAAGGCCATGAAATTCCCTACGGATGAAGAAGAATGTTTTAGGATGGATTTAATTGAGCAAATTATCAGTGAAGATATGAGCAAGAGTTTGGTTATTGATCTATTAGAAACAACCTTCTTGGGGAATGAAGAAAAGGACGACCCGAATTTTGTGGACCTCTTACGATGCTAGAGTCATTGCCACGAGTCACCGCTTACAAGCTGGTTTGAACCTTTGCACCTGAGGAAAAAAGTCAGAAAAAACTAAAACCGTCATTGGAGGAGCCACCAACATTGGAACTTAAGCCACTCCCTAAACATCTCAGGTATGCGTACTTAGGCAATTCAAGTTCTTTGCCTGTAATCATTTCGGCTGCACTTAACGAATTGTAGGAAGAAAAGTTGCTGAGGGTGCTTAGGGATCACAAATCAGCGATTGGATGGACGATTATGGATATAAAGTGAATTAGCCCGTCATTCTGCATGCACAAGATTCTGATGGAGGATGATGCAAGACCGTCGGTGGAGCATCAACGTCGACTTAACCCAATTATGAAGGAAGTGGTAAAGAAGGAAATTCTGAAACTATTGGATGCCGATATCATATATCCAATTTTTGACAGTAAATGGGTTAGTCTGGTTCATTGTGTACCGAAAAAGGGGGGAATGAACGTGGTAAAGAATGAGGACAACGAGTTAATTCCAACAAGAACAGTTACAGGATGGAGGGTGTGCATCGATTATAGGAGATTGAATAAGGCAACCCAAAAAAGATCATCCGTTGCCCTTTATTGATCAAATGTTAGATGATTAGCGGACACGAGTACTCATTTTATTGGATAGATACTCGTGCTATAACCGATCTCCCATCGCTCTTGAGGATCAAGAAAAGATAACATTTACATGTCCTTATGGCACATTTGCATTCAGGAGGATGTCATTTGGGTTATGCAATGCACCTGCAACTTTCCAACGGTGTATGATGGCCAATTTTTCAGACATGGTGGAGAAACATGTTGAAGTCTTCATGGACGATTTCTCGGTCTATGGAGACAACTTTGATACTTACATAGGGAATTTGGTCATGGTATTGGAGCGATGTAAGGATACAAACCTCATACTCAACTAGGAAAAATGCCACTTCATGGTTGAAGAAGGCATAATTTTGGGCCATAAGGTGTCGGCTCAAGGATTGGAGGTGGACAAAGCAAAGCTGGATACGATCGAGAAACTGCCTCCACCGAGTTCCGTTAAGGGTATTAGAAGTTTTCTGGGGCATGCTGGGTTCTACAGGAGGTTCATAAAAGACTTCTCTAAAATTGTAAAACCTCTATACAGTCTTTTAGAGAAGGATGCCACGTTCAGTTTTACTACAGAATGCAAGTCAGCGTTTGAATTGTTAAAGAAGAAATTAACTACGACCCCTGTAATAGTCGCACCGGACTGGAATATGCCATTCGAGCTTATGTGTGATGCGATCGACTATGCGGTTGGGGCTGTTTTGGGAAAAAGATGAGACAAAGTGTTTCACGCCATATACTATGCAAGCAAAACACTCATAGAGACTCAAATGAATTACACTACCACGGAAAAAGAATTGCTTGCAGTGGTGTATGTGTTTGACAAATTCCGAGCATACTTGATCGGGACTAAGGTGATAGTCTACACGGACCATTCGGCGATTCGGTACCTAATAGCAAAAAAAGATGCTAAGCCACGCCTTATCCGATGGATTCTCCTACTTCAAGAGTTTGACTTAGAAATTAAAGATAGAAAGGGGATGGAGAATCAAGTTGCCGACCATTTTTCAAGGCTGGAAAATTCGGAGAAAAAGGATGAAGATAGATGCGTAATTAATGAGTCATTCCTGGATGAGCAACTATTTGGGTTAAATGCAGAATTTCCTTGGTATGCAAACTTCACGAATTATCTGGTGAGCAACATGCTTCCCCCTGATCTTACACGACAACAGAAAAAGAAGTTTCTTCATGATGTCAAGTGATACATGTGGGATGAGCCTTATCTATTCAAATACTGCGCCGACAAGATGATTTGACGATGTATCCCCTACGGTGAAGTGCACAAAATCTTCGCAGAATTCCACTCATCGACATATGGGGGACATTATGGGAGTGAGCGCCATGCATGCAAAAAGTGCTTCAAGCCGGGTTTTATTGGCCGACATTGTTCAAAGACGCCCACCTATTTGTGAAAACCTGTGATAGATGCCAAAGGGTGGGCAACATCTCTAAACGGAATGAGATGCCCCCACAAACAATTCTTGAAGTGGAAATCTTTGATGTATGGGGCATCGATTTCATGGGACCATTCCCTTCGTCTATGAGCAATCAGTATATTTTATTCGCGGTGGATTACGTCTCGAAATGGGTTGAAGCTGCAACACTACCATCTAACGATGCCAAGGTGGTCCTCAAATTCCTACAGAAAAACATTTTCACGAGGTTTGGCACGCTAAGAGCAATAATCAGTGATGAAGGTAGTCACTTCTGCAATAAGTCTTTTACAGCGCTGTTGGCTAAGTATGGGGTTAACCACAAGGTGGCTACAGCATATCACCCTCATACAAATGGACATGCTGAGGTATCAAACAGAGAAGTTAAGAAGATTTTGGAAAAAGTCGTAAATCCGAGTCGGAAAGATTGGTCACTTCGGTTGGATGACGATTATGGGCTTACTGACCGACCACATCTGAAAACACCAATCGGGATGTCACCATATCAACTCCTATATGGAAAAGCATGTCACTTACCGGTGGAGCTACAACACAAGGCCTATTGGGCAATACAGAAATTGAATTTTGATCAATCCGTCGTAGGAGAAAAGAGGCTACTCCAACTTAATGAGCTCGACGAATTTTGACTTCATGTATACGAGAACGCCAAGATTTACAAGAAAAAGGTTAAAAGATGGCACGACCAAAAGATTGTGCATCGAACATTCGAGCTGGGATAATCAGTCCTCTTATTCAACTCACGGCTGCGATTGTTCCCAGGAAAACTTAAGTGTAACGCCCCCAAAATAGGTCCAATCCAACCAACCTATTCTGAGTCGCCAAAAATATGGTACAGAAAATAACTATAACTTTATTACTACAATTGTCGTGCAAAATACAACAACACATATATTATGAGTTTTGATACCAATATATACCAACTGTGACTCATGTCCCAACCTTGGATAGCACGTCACCATGGCACCTTATATAAAGGTACAGTTAATAACTATTTTAGAAATTAAAATCTTTGGGAAGTGCTCAAGGAAACCTTCGTACATGGGAGGCCATGCGTCTAGGTTATGATAGATATCATATGCCCACAGAATTATCCTTGGTTGACCCAATAAACCCCAAAGAAAAACGAGAAGATTACTATCATATTCTTTCCAATGGTAAGTCTTCTCTTGATATATAATTATCTCCACCGTCTCTAATTGAGAATTATACTTCAACCAAACTCCAAGATCATATAGGTAGTTCTTGTAGATATACTCAGCAAGTGGATGTGCACAACCTTGTCTTATGATAACACGAAGTCGCATGTCATTAGATATCTTGTATGATAGTGGCAAAACACCCTTTCAACGTTGGGTTTGCCTCACCCTATTTGATTCACCAAATATAACTACTAAATGATGTATAGAATACTACACACTTTTCTATACTGTTTAAGGAGAACCTCCACAGCTAGAGACCACCGTTCTATTCTCCTGTTACTTCCCCGCTTTCGACCCAAATACACTCTTATTACACGAAAGGAATTGTGAAGCAAAAGGGTGAGCACAATTAGCCCAGTAAAGAATATCATAACTAAAGATAATTAAATTATCAATAGCCTTCATCAATAATAAATCAGAGATTTAGAACATATGGTAGATGATAAAACTTTTCAACCATAGTTGCAGCGGAACGAGCAATCCATTAGAAGAGTCAAATAGACCATAAAGTTTATTATCTTCTTCACATTAAAAGTCCACCAACAATGTTTTATTCCTGTTACATCAATCAACAATTTCTGTCCACAATTATGTGAATAACTCATAATCATAATTGTGGTTCTAAATTCCTTTTCTCATCCAGGACGAAGATAATTTACATCACTTGTCTTTACCTGAATCATCAAAGATCATGGTTATACCAAATCACAGTTCCTGTTCATAATCATACTAATAAATTCATCTTTGCACTACGGGCCAAAGATATTCATCAACAGTTCATCTTTGCACTACTGGCCAAAGATATTCAATAACCGGTCATCTTTGCACTATAAGCCAAAGATATTCAACAACAAATCATCTTTTCACTACAGGCCAAAGATATTAATATCTCGAAGAAATATATAATCATTTCAAAATTTATATAAATAATAATTACAACCATGTTGATCAATTCACCTTTGCACTTAAGTTAAAGATATTCAATTATAAATTCAATGGTCATGATCATTCCAGTCAACAATTCATCTTTGCACTACAGGTCAAAGAGAACCCATAGTCACAATCATACCAATAATCTACCCATCTTTACACTCAAGTCAAAGAGAAATTTCATCACCAAGATTATAAAAAATGTTATATATGATAATAAAAATAATATGATCAACAACTGCATTTAATTTCAAGAGTAAGATTCATAAATCAACGATAATTTGGTCAGAAAAAGAAACCAATATTGTCGTGAATAGTAACTCGTGAATAGTAACTCATGAATAGTAACTCGTGAATAGTACTCCGTATTCGTACATAGTACTGTATACGTAAATAATGTCATATACATAAATAGTGTCGTATACATGAATAGTGCCGTATACGTGAATAATGTCGTGTACGTGAATAGTAACCCCGACACAAAAAGGTAGAATTTCCACAATAAAATCCATACCAATATTTCGGTATAATGATATTGAAAGAATAACATCATTACGAAAAAAACATCCCTTACAATCCCTTACCATCCCTTACAATCCCTTACTATCCCTTACCTCAAAAAGACAGTACTTCTGACTGGAATACTGAATATAGTGTTAAAGGAACTTGCACCGTATAGTAACACTCAAAATATCAAAATACTCACAAGAATACGCTAGATAATATAGAGAGAGAAAGAGAGAGAAAACTTTAGTTTCTGGTGTGATTTTCAATTCTAACCTAAGCACCCTATTTATAGGAAAATGCTTAGAACACCAAAGCAGAAAATTTAATAAAATATTAATATATTTATATAAATTTTCCTTAGCCCACTTTTTTGGTCTAGACATCAGCCACCAACCCACCAAAATCACAAAAAACGCTTTTGTTAAAATAAATATTTAAAATTTCCAAAAATCAATTATTTCGGAACTTCAGAACTTCAATAATTCATAATAAATAGCCCTTTTGTCAGAAAAATTCAAACCTTATGTCCTTTCCATAGGAAATTTCATTCTCTACAACTTTGTAAGTTTAGGTTTTTCCAAATTCCAAATAGAAATTGACCGAAATCCACAAACGGGCGTTTTTACAAGCTATAATCAAATTTCAGTCAAGAAATGGGGTCCACAAACATGTTTAACATGTTTTAAATATTTTTAGTAACAAAAATACTCTTCCTCCTCATTTAATCATATATCCCACATTCATTGTAAAAATATCACCATTATTATATTATAATAATATAATAAAATATTATTTTATCAGAAAAGATAAAATATCAATTTTCAACAATTGTCACATTAAAATTTTTCTCCATCTATATCCACACAAAATGAATATTTTCCTTATCATATAAATTAAAAATTAATTATTCACAAATAATATTACAGAATCACAATAATGACAACCAGTCATTTCCTCAGAAAGAGGGGCTTTCCATAAGGATTTTCCTTCTTCAAGTGCAATTAGGTGACAAAACCTCTCCTTAGATGGAACTTTCTAGACATTGCCAATATTCCTATCTAATAATATTATTCAAATAATATGAATTATTGATCCGATAATGAAAATACTGTGTAGTGACAATTATTGAAACAACAATAATATAAATATCAATGTAGCAATTATTGAATCAATAAAATAAAATATTGAATAAGAACTCATCGTAACAATTATTGAGTAGTGCCTTCTTCACGTAAGAATCAATAATTGGTGCAATACCGTAATGCTACTTGTGCAACAACGCCGTGATTATTGTGTTTTAAACCACCGGGTATTCCAACAAAGATTAATCTGCAGAATAACTATGCCATTATTTATAAAAACTCATACTTGTCGCTTTCTTCATCCGATTGCTTTAGTTATGGGGCCCACAAAAAGGTCAAAGGCCAGTATTTAATATTAATCTTCCCATATGAAGAATATTCCACAATCAAACGAATATTCCCCGACAACAATGAGTATTTTATAACCACTTACTTATTTAAAATATTTACATATATCACCTTTAACTTTAAACTTTTATCAATTTAACCATTTACCTAATAGTAATTATAATACCTAATTTTGGGGGCGTCATGGTTGGTATCGAGCTTAGGGATATGATCCACAGGTGAGATGTGAGATAAGAACTAGGAGGAGAGACGGGAATTCCTTCGCTAGTATGACCTACCTAAATTTATTTGGTATTTAATTGGTCTCATCGTAGTATAGGGATAATATGTGATATGTTAATTAACCCTTGTTTTGTGATAGTGTTTGAGAATGACATCTAAAATCTTTGAGATAAGCAATGAAGCACATGAGTGTTGTTGATTCAAATCAAACAAAAGGTAACGACCAACAACACGATAATAACCATCTTGGTGGCAACGGCCATCGAACAATGATAACCATCGTGGGGGAAATTATCATGCTAAGAATGGTAACCACTTGATTGGTAATCATGGCAAAGATAATAGAAGTGGAAATTGCAAGAAGAGAAGGTCATTTAGCTCAATTTTGTTGTGCACCAAAGTCAAGTCTAGTTTGAGACGGTGGCACCAAAGGTGGATATGGACAAAACAAAGTCGTTGGTTTTAGGAAGTGCATTTTTCACGACTTCTCAAAAAGCGAGTAAACCGAACGGTTTAGCACAAGTTAGTTAATTATAAATTGCGAAGTCTATACCTTATAAGATACCGGTTCTACCCATTATTTTATCTCTCTTTGCTTGCGCTCAACGCTTAAATTTGACTCAGGAGAAGTTAGACTTTGACTTATTGGTTGAAACTTCGTTAGTAGGAGCCTTCATATCGCTTACTATTTTTAAATCTTGTTTGATTCAAATAAACACTTTCACGTTACTGTCGATCTTATCTTTTTGAAAATACTTGCCTTTGATGTGATTTTAGGAATCAATTGGTTAACTACTCATCATGCTTTTCGTAAGGTTGTTAGCTTTTATATTCATAACCAACTTTGTTGTGCGAATTCAAGTAACCAAACTACTAAAGTCAATTATTGTCATATCGAGCCATAAGTAAAGAGCCCCTAACCTTTCGTTGTTGACTTCCTTGTGTGGAATGCACCGCCGTAGGACTTTTCAGTAAATGACATCGTGAATGAAGATGGCAAGTTTATAGGTATCATTATGAGGTGCTATCTAGGTTAAGGGATAGAAGTCACAGCTTGGTATCAACTAGCCTACCCTAGGCGCGTGAAATCGAATTTTGTATTGACCCCAATACAAAACCCATTTCTTAAACCCTCAAATATTTCTTCAACTAAAAGGATGCATTTACGTGGATTATGATGAAAGTCATAATAAAAGCATTGGACTAATGAAAATCATGGGTATACGTGGTATTAGTAAGTGTTATAATGAGTTATGTTGGTTATTATGAGAAAAACATGAAAGTTTCTTAGAAATCACAAAGAGTTGAAAATCGATTTTGGTGAAAAGCGTAACATGAAATTCAATTGACCAAATCTCTTATTATATTTTGAATTTTTGAGTGTGGTCAAGTCCTAGAGTTAGATCTATGAGTTACCTAACTAATCCAAGTGGAATTACTGGAAAAGGTGTTGTAGATTTTTGTGTGGACTGATTTTAGCAAAGGAGTGCAAAAGCTGTAAAAAGCGAAAAAAACTGCTGCCATGATTTTAGAGGGGCTGTTTCGGCCACTTAAATTATGAGAAAAATTCTAGACTTTTTTGGGACATGAAGGTATATGGTATAAAGTACCTCCTGTCCAAAAATGAGCTCATTCTCGACTTAAAATGAGCAAGTTATGACTATTTCAATATTTAGGTTTTTCCGATTTAAAAACGTTATAACGAGTAGTTCTATAACTCCAATGACCATGAAATTTAAACTAGAAGCTCACGTTAACATGTGTAAGGTCCTGCCAAGATTTGGGAATTTTGGAGTTAAACTTGAGGTAGCTAATTTCTTAAGGAATTAATTAGAAATTGATTTTTGAAAAATAGTAAATGAATTTTAAAAATTTTGAGAAAAATATATTTTCATTATGGGACTATATTATGCTAAATATCAGAAAAGAAATATTTTTGGGACTAATTTGGTATTTTTCATGAAAATAGTTTAATTCTGAACATATGAGTTAAATATGTTATGTGAAGTAACAAAAGTTGCAAATAGGATTTTATGGCTAGAGAATCCTATATAGAGTATATGCATATTTTTTTATGAGGATTTGATAATTGGTGATGATATCTTATGAGTGTGGCATTTTTGAATGATTAAATGCATTATATGGTAAAGCGTAAACAATTGAGATAAATTGTTTATAAATTTAAGAAGTGATTAAAATATTGTTATAATATTAATGATATTAGATTATGAGATTATTAAGTGATTGATAACATGGGGATATTCTTGAATCTGGATAAATTATATAATAAATGTTTAATATTTATCCTTTATCTTATTTGATTGATTCTTTATATCATTATCCTCATGCTTATATTGTGTTGAAAGTCATCCATGGCTTACGTGCGCATAGATGGACTTGGTATGATTATGACCGAGGATTGTTCGGTATAATCATAACCGTAATTGAAAACTCGATTATCTTTGGTAGTAGTAGTGCATGGATAATTTGTGGTCGTGATACTAATGAATACACGATTATCTTTGGTAGTAGTGCATGGATAATTTGTGTGTCGTGATACTAATGAATACACGATTAACTTTGGTAGTAGTGCATGGATATATTGTGGTCGTGATACTAATGAATACACGATTATCTTTGGTAGTAGTGCATGGATAATTTGTGGTCGTGATACTAATGAATACACGATTATCTTTGGTAGTAGTGCATGGATAATTTGTGGTCGTGATACTAATGAATACACGATTATCTTTGGTAGTAGTGCATGGATAATTTGTGGTCCCGATACTAATGAATACACGATTATCTTTGTACGTAGTGCATGGATAATTTGTGGTCGTGATAATAAAGAATATCATTGGCCTGTAGTGCAGGGATGATTCGATGATGTGGATTAATTATTGAGCTGAGTCTCAGCAATGAAATATTAATTCATGGATGTGGTAAAAGTCATATTTGGTAGTAGTACATTGATGGACTTGGTATGATTATGACCGAGGATTATTCGATATAATCATGATCAGTAATTAAAAACACGAATATCCACGCCGAGAAGGTGCATGGATAATTCGTGGTCGTGATACTATAAATGTCGAGTCTCAAATTATTGGTTTTATGAGTTGTATATCTTTGGCCCGTAGTGCAAAGATGAATTGTTAATGAATATCTTTGGCCGATTGCAAAGATGAATTTAATGTTTTCAATGATAAAGGTATTCAAGGTATCCTCACCTCTTATCATACCAGTATCGTATCTCTAATTTCGAGGCTAAATTCCATAAGGAGGGAGATTGTGAGACCCCGATTTTATCAATAAAGATTTAAATTTTGTCGAAATAATTTTTTTAATATTATAGTGTGAATTTGAGATAATATTATAGTTGTGGGTAGTATTTATAAATTTTGCAAAGTATGCAAGTGGTTATATTATATTCGATTGGTGGGGAAATATTCGGTTTAGCGGGGAATATTCGTATAACTACTCAATCATTGGTGGACCCTATAATGTAATTATTGTCGGATTGAGAAAAAACGACAAAAATATTTTATTGAAATAACGGCGGAAGTTTTACCGTGGATACCGCTTGAACTACTTTCATTAGTAAAAAAATACGATGTCGTGTGGTTGCGTAAGAGCACACCAGTATTGATTATTGATGCTTATGTGAGAAGTCACTCATTTGATTCCATTATTGTCGATTAATAATATGAATTATTATAGCGATAATGACGTTTTGTTTTATTCAGATTATTAACGTAATAAAATGAAACATCTTTTATATAAAAATGCAATACTTTATTAAAGTTATTCTATAAATAGAATATATTATATTTTATTATGCATAGTGTTGCATAATGTTTTGCATAGTGTTGCATAGTGTTTGCATAGTAAAATGTTTTTATATAAATAGAATATATGATATTTTATTTAAAAGATTTTGCTTTAAATATGGAACCGTCGATTAAAAGTAAATCAATCTGGACCGCTCATGGATTAATTACTATGCATTCTATTTTCCTATAAATAGAAGCTCATTCCTTCATTATTTTCTTACTTAATTCACCTAAACTCTAGAGAGAGAAATTATAGAGAAAGCTATAGAGAAAATCTATAGAGAGAAAGAAGAAGAGTATTCGTACTTCACTACTTTGATATCCAAATGTCTTTTACTAAGGGATATTATTTGTTGTACCCGTAAGGGGAGTTATTCTTTCTTATTCATGAAGAGAACTTCAGTTATTCCATTCTTTATTATTCTGTTGGAATAACCTGTATACGCGGCATACCCTATACTTGGTGAAATCCTCTCGTTATTTCATTCTTTATTATTCTCATTGGAATAACTTTGTACGCTGTGATACCCTATACATAATCTGTATACATGGTTTACCCTATACTTGGTGACATTCTTCTATTATTCTGTTTGGAACATCCTCGTCTGCATGTGTTTTACACCCTGACCGGTTCCGCTTTTATTATTATTCCATTGGAACATCACGTGCATGTGTTTTACACCGACCGGTTCCGCCTCTTTATTATTCTGCTGGAATATCCTATCATGTGTTTTACACCGGATCTGGTTCCATCTTTATTATTCTGTTGGAACATCCCGCCGGTGTGAATTTCACCGACTTCGTTCCGTTATTATTATTCTCGCTGGAATAACTCCGTCATGCGAATACCGCATGCATGGTGATTTCCTTTGTTATTCCATTCTTTATTATACCAGTTGGTTAAAACTTTGACTTCTATACTCCATGAAATTAGTAGAATATTCTTGATATTTGCGTTTCATCCAGTATCTTTTCATGGAAATATTCTTCTGATCATTCTTGAATTTTACTCTACAAAATAGTATCTTGTTGACAATTTGGACGTTACTAATTCCTAGATAAAATAATTCTTGAACTTGTTTTATTGAATTATTATGTCATTGTCATCATCTTCATGTTATAATATGTTATCTTTGGCTTACGTGCATAGATGAACTTAGTATGATTATGACCAGGGATCATTCGGTATAATCATGGCTTGTTATAAATGATGTGATAAAAGTCCTCAGTGGCCTGTAATGCAGTGATGGATAGTTTTGGTATGATTATGACCGGGGTGATTCGATATAGTCATTTAATGTGCTGATAATTTGATGAAAATCCTTGACCGTGGTACAGGGGATGATTAGATATTGTGGTTTATTCATTAAACCTGAGTCTTAGTGATAAAATTTATGAAACCTTTTAAAACCTAAAAGATAGTAGACTTTATTTTCTACTTGACTCTTTTAATGGATTGCATATTCCGCTCTGATTAAAACCGGTTGTCTATTGTATTTTATCGGTTTAACACTTTGTTGAAGGCTAATGATAATTTATTCTGCATTATCTTAGTCATAATATTTCTTCTTGAGCTAGTTGAGCTCACCCTTTCTTTCACACCGTTCTCTTGAGAAATGAGAACATAGTTTGACGAGTCGGGGAACGAGTAATGGTCCGGAGGATAGCATTAGTAGTCCTCACTATTACGTGAAATAGTGTGATAATAGTTGTAATGAGGACTCCTTTTGAGTTTGTATAATATCTAGTAGACAATATTTGTATTCAAACTCACGCTTTATGTCATATTGTACCACAGCAGTTATATTAGTAAGTTGTATTTGAATTTATGTACCATGTAAGTGGCGACCCAAGATGGGTGACGTATACCTAATTTTGGGGGCGTCACAACAATCGTATATTACGAATACAATTCTCGGTAATCCATATTCCACCACAATTAATTAACATTAATAAATGGATTAACAATTCCGTTGTTGGACATAACATTTTTCATTACAATATACTCCTTATCATAAGTTTTCACCCATGTCACACATTAATGTCCCCAATTCAAGCTTACTGAGAAAGTCACCAACTTAAATCGACTGATGGCGTAGCGATTCGCCATTATCTTGATAGGATCGATGGGATTTGCATGGCAAGGCCACAACTCGATGCAAAGGCTGAAGATCGGTACACTTCGCCTCGCGCGGCTTTTGATGCTAACTCGTTAAACATGACGTGAATTGATCTCCACAAAATTGTTACTACAAGTCCACGAGCGTATTAATTACTTATACGAAATCACATGATTGATACGATTAATCTTTCTAATTCCCGTTCTAATTCACTTAATGAATTTTCTCGTTTTGCATTATGCCACACAAGGCATTTCATAAATCTCTTCGTTACTTCACACTTCTTAACATGCATTGATCAAATACAATCAATTATATTATCCAACTCATAAATCAATAATATTTATTTTCACATAAATAGTATTTCCATTAATAAATTCATTTAATAATACGTGGAACTTCTCGGGTATTACAAGTATCCTGTAGCTGGCAGACGATGACACTGTATTATTGGAGAGTGGGGACACATTTCCTACAAAATGGAAAGAAGTCGTAGCAGTTATATCTTCTGAGGGGGATTTGGCTACCACATCACATACAATTCAACCAATTCAGCTCAAAGGTGTTGGGAATCCTTTGAAAGTGGATGCGTCATAGCCAATTATCTTTCAATTTAGGCCACAATATCCTGTTGTCAGCCTACAGAAAGTTCCATAGAATTATGGAAAGGCTGAAGGATCCACATCACACATAACTGTTGTAGTGTCGAAAGAGAATCCACTTTATCTTCCCCAACGGGTGATAAAGCCTACCATCAAGTCAAAGGAGAAAGTTCCCATGGAGAAGATTGAAGAATTCCTCCGTACTATGGGACACAATGAAGCCAAGGTGGTTTTAAGCTTGAAAGATGCTCCACAACAAATTTCCATATTGGACTTGGTTTTCTCCTCGGAGGATCATAGGAAGGTCTTATTGAGAGTTTTAGAAGAAGCCCACTTGCCAAATCGGTGGATGTTGAAAAGTTCAATTACCGTTGATCACATTTTAATAGCAATGTGATATCCTTCATCGATGATGACATACCTCCGAAGGGACGGGTCATTACAAGCCGTTGCACATATAAGCGGTTATGTCCTCCGGATGCGTGGTCGCAGGAGTTCTTATAGATGGAGGATCATCCTTGAATATCCGCTTTATGCCACCTTGGAAGATGAACATCAATCTCAATAGAACCCAAAGCGACCATACGGTTATCAAAGCTTTCGATGGATCCCGACTAAATGTTGTTTGGAGAGATTGAACTACCCGTGGAGATTGGTCCACATACATTACATGTATCCTTCCATGTGCTCAAAATAGCTACAGGATACAACCTACTCTTAGAAAGACCGTGGATTCATATGGTTTGGAGCCGCCCCGCCCACCCTTCATCAAGAATTCAAATACATCATTAATAATAGCCTAGTTAATGTTAATGCCGAGCGTAATGTCCCAACAAGGTGACATTCCACTCATCAGTTTCAATTCATAAGTTTAGCCTATAAGCTTTCATGCCTCGGAGGTGAGCAACACTCACTACCATCCCATTGGGCGCCTCCTCTTCCGCCTGCAATTCTGCCGAGGTAATGTCGGTGAGTCAAGAGATGATTTCTTTGAGTTATCAACCGGAGACAAGGGTTGAGCAAAGACCATCGGGGCATTAAGCACCCAATTCAAGTTCCCCAAGCAAGGACAATGCAGAAGGCTAGGCTATTTTCTAGCTCCACTCATGAATCTTCTTCAAAAAAATAGGTTCCTTCATCTTCACCCGTACGGCGATTGCTCAGCACTATATAGGAGCCGAATCTACATGATTTCTATAAAGGTTCCTGCTCCTGTGATGACGATGTTATTTCCTAAGCCGATACCACTCAAAGGAAAAGAGGTCTTGATATCAGATCTGGAGGAGGAGGAAAAGGATCGAAGGCGTAAGCAGGACATTGCAAGGCGCTTATCAAACATACGCATCATAGTCCACACGGACAGTACAAACAAAAACACCCCTGACGATGATTGTCCAGATATCATGGTCATCATTCAGGAGAACGAGGACAACAACAAGCCCTTCATCGCATCCATCCACCAGGACTTCACCCTTGGCAATTGGAGCAATACTCCTTGCATTTGCCGCCGACGAGGTAAAAAGGCGTAAACTCCTCTACACTCACTAGTAGATAGCAATAACTGCTTACTTTTTCTGTACAATATTAGCAGTTATTTTTGTCATTACATGCTAACACTTTGTATGATTAAACAGTTTCATATATTAAGTGAAAGCATTTTGTTTCAGGACTCTAAAGTTAGATATGCCTAAACTTGTTGATGAGGTGCCTATTCTCCACGAGGACTATAACTTTGATGTAAAGTTGAACTCGGACTTGATGAAAATACAAGAGGACTATATGAGATACCTTAGGAGATCAAAGAAAGGGTCGAAGACAAACCCAAGCCAAATCTTGATCAAACAAATCCAGATTGGTACGTACCTCACTCCAAACCAAATGAATGACATGGTTACTCTATTAACCCAATTCCAAGATATGTTTGCATGGTCTCATGAAGACATGTTCGATTTATCCACTGACATTGTTATTCATCACCTCCCCATCAAAGATGGATTCAAACCAGTCAGGCAGAAACTCAGGCGATTAAAACTTGAGTGGAGTTTAAAAGTTAAAGAAGTAATTGTGAAATAATTTCAAAATTTGGCATCATCATGGTGTCAACATACCTCGAATGGCTATCCAACATAGTCCTCGTGCCTAAATCTGGAGGAAAGGTACGAGTTTGTATGGATTACTGAGGATCTGAATAAAGCTTGCCACAAAGATAGCTTTCCGTGCCATTCATCCACATACTCATTATTGACAATACAACTCAATACGACATGTACTCCTTTCTTTGATTGTTTTACTTGGGTACCATCAAGTCATGGTTCTTTGAGGATCGTGAAAAACCGCATTCATCACTCCTTGGGAACCTTTTGCTGCATGAGGCGGTTGTCATTCGACCTCATCAATGCCGAGAGTACCTATCAATGAGCCATGATGGCTCTTTTCCACGATTTAATGCACAAAGAGATGAGATCTATATGGATGACATCATTGTCAAGTCCCAAAGGGAGGAAGACCACTTGACCATCTCAAAAAGCTTTTCAACAAAGTTACGTAAAATCACAACTTGAAGTTGAATCGAGCCAAGTCGCCTTTGGTGTGAAATCATGCAGTTGCTAGGTTTCTTAGTCAGCCACAAGGGGATTGAGCTGGATCCCACCAAAATCCAGGCCATCACAAAAATGCTCATTCCTCAGATAGAGAAGGAAATACGGGGATTTTTGGGAAGGATCAACTTCATCACCGATTCATCTCCCAACTCACAAAGAACCTCGTGAGTCTATTTTCAAGTTGTTAAGAAAGAACTCCTCCATGAAATGGAATGATGAGTGTCATAAGGCCTTCCTTACAATCAAAGGGCATCTAGTTAAAGCTCCTATTTTGGTACCACCCAATGGATGATGTTCCC